>JAWDEX010190578.1:0-12778 GCA_035221805.1 Trichilia hirta | reverse complement strand
AAAATAGGGATGGTTTAGTACATATACAATGTGCTATGCTGATTGGATACTCAATTACGTAATAATTTAATAAAAAGCCAAAAGCTTGTAATAAAATTAATAAAGCACTAAACTAACGATTTAATGTTCATGATAAGGGGAAAGACAAATACCCCCTTATAACTTGCTTTCATTATACCAACCTTCCTGTCAGCAAGTTTGACACAATTACCCCCCTATAGTTAAAAAATATAACATTACATGACTATTTTTGTTATTCAGCCGTGAAGCATCCGTTTTAAAAGCAGGGGTAAAAATGTAATAGCATGCAATAGGGGTTCAAAAGATCATGCGATGGGGATTCAAAGGAGATTGATGAACAGAAATCAAGTGGAACCGATTCTGAAAATAAGGCTGTTAAGGTATTTGAGGAAGAGATAACAGGTAAGGGAAGAAAAAGTTCCAAGAAAAGGAAAAAAATCGACTTCTAAAGAAAACAATTCTGAGCCAACTTACCAAAACGTAGGAAGATTGAAGCTGTAGATACAGCATACAGCAAAGGGCAATGTTCAAGATACAGAGCTGCATGAATCTGTGGACTAATGAGCATCCTTGTAAGAAAATTAAAGGCCAAAGTCAGCCTGTTAGTTTTGAGAAAAAAGGAGAGAAATTTGCCCCAAATAAATTCACAAAGAAGCAAGTGAATTTGTATCTCTTTGGCCATTTATATGCATAACTCCTTGGATGATGTTAATGTATTAGACGTCTTTTATTATTTTTCACTAATGTAGATAAGGTATTAGTCTAATTAGCTACTTTTATTTTTTTCTATTGTTTTAGGCAGAGTTATGATTTGCTTTTCTATTTAACAAGCAGCATTCATTTGTTATCTTTTGTGGTGCTATCCCTCTTCCTTTTGTTTGCATATACATTTGTATTTATGTGCTATTATGCAGAGATGCTTCTTTGTGCATTACACTTGCTGACCACTGACTGTAATTTTCATACTAGGTGTTGTCAATATTGCATAATCAGTCAATCTTGTTTACATACCAGAGCATAAGTTACATGGACTTTTCAAATTCTGTTTCTTCGTTAGTTACCTTGGATCAATTTGACCCTGCTAGTGTTAGATAATAAGATCACTTGCATCAAAAGCTCAACTTAAAAATATTATGAAATTTGAATAATGAACAAAATTTCATTAGTTGAGATTTAAAATGCTTTTATCAAGAAAATTGTATAAAATTTAGGCTAACTTTAAATAGTATATTGACTTGAAGTAACTATTAAGCAACTTACAGTTTAGTGACCTATGTTATCAAGCCTTCAATCAATATTTACACAAATTTAGAAACAATTGTGATAAGTTTCTCAACTATTTACAATTATTTACTAGCATAGTATCTTATAATTTTGTAAACCAAAATTTGGACGAATTAGAATGTACACTGCCTTATTGATAAGTTTTTCAACCAAACCATTTCAAGTTGTTTGATAACATAGTGACTTATAATCTTTTAAGCCAAAATTTGAGTCAATCAGTCTTACTTTCTTTCCCATTAATTAATATAGTTTTTATTGATTAACAAAATGAATTTTTGCAGTCCATGTGAGTAAAAGACATATATGCCACTCATTTGTCAAATTAAAACTTGTTTATATCCTTTTTATTTCTCTTACTATTATTATTTTCTAACTAAAGAAGCAGTGGTCCTTTTTTTATCCTTGTTTCCTTCCCTAACTAATAAATATGCAATGTGTGACCTGCACTTAAAATTAGCCGTTGTTGCAAATACTTCAACCTTTGGTTATGAGAAAAATTATTCCATATAATATCTCAAGGAGATTTGAAACTTTAACCTCGTGATTGGAGACCAAGAGTTATAAGCAATTTTCACAAGTTAGAAAATAATAAGACTATGTACTGATTTAAAAGTAAACAAACAGAAATCACAAGTTAGAAAATAATAATACTATGTACTGATTTAAAAGTAAACAAACAAACAAAACATATATTACTAATTATATATATATTACTATCATTGTGCAAAATGACTGCACACAAAATTCAAGTTGCTACAACAAAAATATCATGCATATACATTTTTCTACTGCATAAAGAACTTATGTTCACAAGATCTATATACAAATCATGCAATTATAGCTCTAAAAAATATTTCAACTAGTACCATCCAAAATATGGGCTAATCATCATTATTAGACCTTTACAATTAAGTTGAAGGTCTAGGTATTTTTGTTATATCATGGTTAAAGATGAGACTTAAGGAATTTGAGTTGCTATCAAAAAATCCTGAAGGCTGATTGAAAGTTGAATCTATTGAGTTTCTTTATTGAGCAGCAATAGAAACTGGATGTGGTCCTACTTGAACTACATTGTCATATCTATTTGAAGTGTTATAAATTTTTTTCTGCAAAAACAATAATAATGCCATCAAAAAGTAGCATGCAATGACAATTTTCTATTAAATTTAAGACAATAATGCAACAATGTTACAACTAAGCAAGTAACATTGTGGACATCAAAGAACAGTAATAAAAATTAATAAATAAAATCATTATCACATGCAAACCACATAAACCTATTTCTTGTTTCCTTTTTTAGTGGCCAATAGTTGCTAGTATGACCTTTTGTTGTGTTTAATTATATTATAGTTGTTGCAGCTTAATGTATAAAACTTTGTCTTTATTTTTTGGGCTTCCTCTTTACCTATCTCTCTTTTTCTTGTTATTTTTGGCCTACCGATAGATCTTCTCTTTAGTGGTGGCAGTGGCTCATCACAAGAAACCTCAGGCCATATAACTTTGTCAAGTATTGGGTTAATAATACTTGAGTAAGTTCTTTCAAAGGCTTCTATTATAAGAGACTCATGAACATAGTTGGTTGGATTTCTTCTCAAATATCTAATCACACATATAGCATGCTTACATGGGATATCACTCACTTGCCAATTCTTACAGTCGCATTCTTAGTTTTCATATTCACCGCATTAGTTGTAGTGTAGTTATGAAGAGTTTTATACTTTGATCCTCTACCTCTAATACACTCTCAATTCTCTTCCTAAGTATAGGGATGTCTAACGAGTCCGAACTAGCGATTTTAGGCTGGTTTTGTCCTATTCAAAAAATTGAAAAAGATGAAACCAATTCGAACCAATTAATATGACAGGCTGGACCGGCCTAGTTTTACAGTTTATGATAAATTAAACTGGTTTAGAACTGGAGATGAAACCATTACCAATACGGATCGAGATGATTTCGGTTCGATTTAGGTTCTGGTTCCAATTTCGGTTCCGGTATCACTTTTAATTTAAGTTCAATTTGATTTCAATTTGGTTTTAATTTTGATTTTAATTTTAATTCATAGAATGAATTTTTTAAGTTAATTTTTTAATTTAATTAAAAAGTTAATCAAATTATTTTTTGAATTACCAAAAATTATATAAAAAAATACCTCTAAAGGTATTAAATTTTATTTATTAATTAAAAAATATAATGAGGGGGATATTTTAGCCTAAACCTCATAAATTTATTTATATTTAATTATACATTATAATAATAAATAAAAAAATAAAATAAATTAATTATAAAAATATTATAAAAAGGGGGATATTGAACCTAACCTCATTAAAAATTATTAAATTTAAATTCTAATTATAAAGAAGTAGTAGTTGAATATTGTTATTCTTCGCCGTCATTTTCGTCTACTTCTTCATCCTATTTATAATTAAAGTTTGCGATAGGAGCTAATTGTTGCTGAAATTATTGTATTCTTCTTTATTCGTTAATCCAATCTTTAAAGCACATTTGCATCTCCAAGACCTCTGGGGCTATTGTACTTTTACGTGAGTTTAATATTCGATCGCTCAAGCTAAATGCACTTTTTGATGAAACTGTAGACACTAGTAGTGTGAGAAAATCTCATATCATTCTTGCTAAGTTAGAATAAAACTTATGATTTTTTTTTATCATTTTAAGATATCAAAATTTGTCTCCGGTTCTACGGTTGAAAATAATAGGAAGAAGAGCCTTCTCAACCAGTCGATACAAAAGTACCTGCAAAATACTCAATCTCGTACAAGTGAAAAATATCTGAAAGATTGGATGATAAATTTTCTTTACATTAATGAATTCGTGTATGAGTTTCGTGGCTCAAATGTTGGAAATTATTTAAATTTAAAAATGAATAAAATTATTCTATAAGAGTTCTACAACCAAAAACCTTCAACCTAGGATCTAGATATTGTTAGTACTGTATACCCTAAAATCATTCATGTTGTCGATTTTTGATATATTATATTAAGCTGCTGTATAATATATATTGTGCATATTTATTAATAATAAAAGTGTTCAATTCATATGTATATACTGCTTCTTCTATCCAATCATGCTAGTGATAGAGTATAAATGTGAATCGTCCAAGATAATAAGTTATCTAAATTATTTCTTACAGACGTAATATCAACTGGGCACTGATATTACATAGTAGGCACACTGAATGTCTTCGGTGAATATCATGAGATGATATTAGTACGAGTAATATGATAGTCATATCATTAGGACATTAGTGTGGAATAATAGTTAGAGAACTATTATTTGAACGTAACCAAAGTATAGTGAATAACACGAATGAATGATGTCAATGATTTATCATTGAATTATAAGGGTGTGTTAACTACTCCTCAGACCTTAGACGTCATGATTGTCAATCGACATAGATGCACATGATTCATATAGTATATAAATATGAGACTAATCACTTCTTGTACACAAAAGTCGATTTGGTCATGTGTTATTTATATCGAGTAGCAAATGACTGTCAGAAGAAATCTGTTGATTTAATATAGTGGATTTCGAAGTACCGTTAACTCGATCCAGATTTAAGTTCCCAATTAAATATTAGTAAATGAATGAAAATAAAGTCTTTGACCGAAGCACAAATGTCATGCGAAGAGTTCGTAGTGATAAATTCAGTTCGTACTGACTAATTATCCGAATAAAATTGAATTAAGGATTTTGATATTCATGAGCCCTGATTTGATTGGGATTAGACGAACGAAAGGAGATTATTCACACAAAACCTATAATTGGAAATAAGATTCGATGAAGTTTTTCTTTATTATAAGATAGGGGCTATGGCACATTACTAGATGTCAATCATAGTCATTGAGGATTCGAATAGTTCAAAATGAGGTCAATGAGATTGATTTTAGCTCACAGCTAACATCATAGTGAACCTGAGAGGTCACAACATAAACCCTAAGATTATTCTTATTATGATAGAGAGTAAATAATATTCGTAAGAGAGCTAACACTCTCGGAGATATTATTTGGCCAAAAGTCATAAATAGTTTATGCGTTAAATTGTTTAACAAGATGAGAGATTAAAAATTGATCTTATTATAATTTAGATTAAATTACAGTATTTAATAAATATGAAAATTAATCTTATTGTAATTTAGAATAAATCACAGTATTCTATAAATATGGAGATATTTAAATAAAATTTAGGGTTAATTTATGATTTTTAGAAGTCGAAAAACTTGAATGATATTTTACACTTGGGGCCTGAATGATATTATTCAAGTATGAACTTGAATGATATTTTATAGTTTAGGGGCTCCAATGATATTTGTCATAAAATTATAAAAATGGAGCAGAAACGTTCTGCTTCTCTAGTGAACTAAATCGTTCAGTTTCAGCTCCCCTCTTTAGTTCTCTCATTCTCTCTCTCGAATTAGCCAATCAGCAGGAAATCAAAGGTGTTTAATTTTTCAGAGGCATCACATTATTGGTGCTACACTTCATCAGAGAATCACTAAATATTAGTGATTGTAAATTAAATATGTTTAATTTGCAAAACTGTTGAATACCCGATAAAATTGTTGTTTCTACTACATTCTGTGATATGCAAGTTATCACATACACACACGTCATATACTATACTTGATTCTCCATACCAAAATAGTATAACAAAAAGAAGAAATTAAACCTTATTCAATATGGTACAAAATATACTTAACAACTCTAAACTTTCTAAATTTTTATAAAGTAAAACTTTTAAGATAACTATGTATATATTAAATCAAATTTCTATTAAAGCTATTTTAAAAATATAATATAAGTTATGAAAATATTAAAAAACTAATTTTGAAACATATATGCATTTGAAGTTGTCCTTCTAAAATAAGAGTTTATAATTCATACGAGAAATAGTTAGATCTGAGAACTATAAGTGGTTATTTTATTTAATATTTAAAAAGGTCTAAAAGATACAAATTTTACTGTTCATCTTATTACAGTAAGCTTATGAATCAAAAAATGTAAAATTTTTTGAGAATGACTTGATCAGTGAGAGGGACCAATCCTATAACTAATCTCAAAATAATCATTTAAAAATTTAACCTTTTACTTTAGGTAGTAAATTAATTATCATTAATAATATTTTTCTAGTACAAACAAGTGTTGATTATCGAATGTTTGATATTTAACTAATAATGAATGATAATCTAATCTCACAAGTAGATGATGTTGTAGTAGATTCGATTATTAAGGAATTACTTAAAAATATTGAATAATTAGTTGTACAAAACTTTATCAAGAGAATGTTGATACAGTATTAAGAAGATTTACTAAAATTAAAAGATCATCTATACTTATGATTATACTATATATTTATAAGTGTCTGATTATAAAGTTAGAAGCAAAAATAATCTTTATACACTTTTACAAGCTATGATTTATCAAGAATCTGACTTATAATATAATGTCATGAAAAACGAGATAAATTCTATATTAACGAATAAAGTCTTAGATTTTCCTGAGTTGCCTAAAGAATTTAAACTCATAAGGTGTAAATAAATTTTTAAAACCAACAAAATTTATTGAGCAACATTGAGAGATACAAGGCCAAACTTATTGTCAAAAGATTCACTTAAAAGAAAAAAATTAAGTACACAAAAGCCTTCTCTTTTATGTGTAAAAGCAATTCTCTTATAGTAATTATATCATTAGTAGCTCATTTTGATTTAGAATTACATCAAATAGATGTAAAAACGACTTTTTTTAATGAAAATTTGGAAGAGGTTTACATAAAATAACCTAAAGAATTTTCTTCTAAAAATGGTGAGCATTTAGATTGTAAGCTTCAGAAATTCATATATGGATTAAAACAATTTTTTCGTTAATGATATCTTAAATTCTGTGATGTTATCTTTTTATTCAGTTTCGAAGAGAATATCATGCATCGGTGAATATATCAGAAGGTTAAAGTGGGTAAACTTTGTTTCTTTATTCTGTATGTAAATAATATTCTACTTGTAACCAATAATAAAGATTGTTATATGAAGTGAAACAATTCTTTTTTAAAAAATTTTGACATAAAAGATATATGTGAGACATTTTATGTCATTGACATAAAGATATACAAAGATAGACACTAAAAAATTTTAGGTTTGTCTTAAGAAATCTCTATCAAAAAAATTTTAAAATAATTTTCAATAAAGATTGCTCACCGTGATAAGTTTAATTTGAACCAATGCCCTAAAATTATCTCACAAAAGAGCAAATAAAAAATATTGTATATTCTTTAATTGTTAAAAACATTATATATATATATATATTCAAATATATATTAGACCTTATAATACTTTTGTGGTTAGAATGTTAAGACGATATTGGAATAACCTAAATATGGACTACTTGAAAGCTCAAAAAAAAAATTTTTAGGTATTTTTAAGAAACTAAAAATTACATGTTTATATACAAACGAACCAACAATTTAAAAGTCATTGGCTATTTAGATTATGACTTCATTGACTTTAATAATTTAAGAAAATTCACTTCTAAATATATTTTTATGCTAATTAGCAAAGTCGTATCTTAGAGAAGTGCTAAACAAATATTGATTATTATTTTTACCACATAAGCCAAGTTTGTTTTGTTTTTTGAGGTTATCTCACATGAAGTATAGTTAAAGAGTTTTATATCTAAATTTAGAATTATAAATTTTATTTCTAATCTATTGAGGATATATTATGACAATTCAACTACTTTATTCTTGGTTAAGAATAATAAAAGTTGAAGTCAAAGTAAATACCTTAATATCAAGTACTTAGATATCGAAAAATGTGTTAAGAAAAATAAAATAGTAATTGAATACGTTAGCATTGAATTAATAATTGCTGATCTTTTGATAAAAGGCATGTCACCAAAAGATTTTAAGGATCTTGTTATTTGGATATAACTTTGATCTATTATGTAATTGTTGTATATGTGTATATACTATATAATTAATGAAACTCTATTTATATAATATTTTCTCATTACATGCTTACATTTATTTTAAAAAAAAAAATTATTTATGATTAGACCTAAAATAAATATGAGAATTATTCATTACATTAAAATCATTAAGTAAGATTAACAATAAACATAATAAACATAAAATTTATTCATTAAATTATCACGTATAAATAAGCAAATAAGAAACTTAATATATTGTATATATAAAAGTAAAATTGTCAATTTTGATAACTTATTGTCATAATTTATATATTTATTTCTTAGATATATAGATTTGAAAAATATATAATCCAGTTGGGAGAATATTGATAGTAACTACCACCAATATATAAAGTGTTTTACAATTTTTCTAACTGTCGTTTTAACTCTCATTTTTTGTGCTTTGGCAACCTCTATAAATTGGATTGAGAATGATAATTTTTATAGATGATATTTTGCGACTTTTGATCAATTTTTAGTGAAAAAATTTATAAATAGAGAATAAATTATAGTAAAAGATTCTTTAAACTCATTATTTTGGTAAGTTATCTTTAAGCGAAAATTAAGAAAGCTTGAAAGGCTTTCTACTATTTTTAAAAATAATAAATAAATAATAATAAGAGGTAAGTTTTTTTGAACTTCAGCATTCAGTTTTTTAATAATTTAATAATTTATATTTTCATGTTTATGTTAACTCGGTGGTGGTTGGCTACTTCTCGGAGTGCATTTACCACGGACATGCACTTCCGGACGAGCTAAATTTTAAACTTATTTTTTATTTTTGTAATTATCTCAAAATCACATCTTTATGTAAAATTCTATTGCGTTAAAAATTAAAAATTGTTAGGTAGATCTACCTCGACTTCTGAATCACGAAGCTTGGTTACCATAATCAGTTGTTTGAATGATGTCTCAATCCACCGGCACCACAAGAAGGATGCTAGGTAGACTCCCAATCCACCAAAAAGGTCTACAACAATGGTCTACAACCACTCGCCCCAATACAATGTGAAACAACTTTAGCGACTGTTAATTAAGTACTCTAATAGCGATCATAAATTTGGTTTCTCTTCCTACAAATTAATGTATTATTATTTATTTAATATAAAATTAATAAAGTAGAAAAAATACACATGGCAAAAATTTCTATCCTCTATTTATTTACTTTTTTTGTTTGATTTTCTAATTAGACTTTGGATCTCGATTCATTTACTTTTATGTGATTATACAAAGTTAACTAAACATGAAAATTAATTAATCACCAAATTACAGAGATGTTAAGCATCATAATAATCAACATTAATTTTTTATTTTTAAAAGTCAAGCTTTTTTTTTTTAATTTTAATTTTTGTTTATTGAACAACAGAAAGAACCAGCCTAAAGAAAGAAGAGAAAAAAGTTTACTTTGATGATAAGAAAATACGGGAAAAAAAAATGAATATAATTATGCACGTATTGCGTTTGCTTGTTTTTTTTGTTTTTTTTTTCTAATTTTTTGATATTAGAGTTTGAGAGGCAAAAGAGGAGAGACAAAAAGTAAAAAAAAAAAAAATTTATAAATTAAATAAATTATTTTTAATTTAGAAAATACTAAACAATCCATTTTAACATCACATAAAAAATTATAAAATAATTAATTTTAGTTCTGTAATATATTTAAAGTTATGTTATATGTGCCAAAATTTAACTAAAATATTGAGGATATGATTAGTAATTATGTTTATTTGTATTTAATTTTATAAAAAAACATTTAATAATACTAATTTTTAGTAAATATTATTTATTTTTATTTTATTTTATATATTTTTTAGTTAAAATTTAATTATTTGTAAAATAAAATCAGAAAAGTATACCAGCAAAAATTCCATTTCAATTTTTATTCACAACATGCTTTGATAATTACATTTCTTGGCACATTCCAATAAAAGACAAAAGTTGGATTACTCGGCATATGTTGAAGAAAAGAAAAAGGAGAAAAAGGAAATTAAAAGAAAAAACAAAAAACCAACCTAGACTACTCCAGAGAGAGTCCAGTTATGTTTGCGTCGTCGTTTCACTGAAAGGAGAAACAGCTGTCTTCCTGAAAGTCTTTTCACCTGATATGTTTAGGTTGAACAGAACGGACCCTGCAACAGGCAACAGCTCTTTCACTCTTCCCCAAATCTCTTTTATTACAAGTGGGTCCCAAGTCTTAAACTAGTGAACTGAAACTTCTCTGATGTTTCAACACCACACGTTCATACACAACAAAAATCCGACCATCAATTCCCGTTTCCGCACCCCCTCCCTATCTTCATAATTGTATAACGACCTTAAGCCACTTTACAAATTTCGCACGTTTAAGCAGAGTGGTGTCAATTGTCAATTTTCATTTGGCAAAATCTAATTGATACGAGCATATATACATAAAAACAAAGTTGAATATTAGAAACATGGCTAGATTTGTTCTGGTTTTCTTGATTATTGCTGGAATCTTAATGTTGCAAGCCATGGCTGATGAATTGGAGGTGAGCCCAATTAGGGTTAAGTCTAAAACTGAGGATGAGCCAACTGGGGTGGTGCATGGAACAGCGCATCAGTCTGCTTCGAGTCCATCAGAGTTACCTGATCAAGAATCCAAAGTGCCTGAGGCTCCTGAGAACAGAAAGCTGTTAAAGCATCGTCCATCTGATAAATCAGTGGCTGGTGGTGGTGTTATCCTTGGTGGGCTTGTTACTGCTATTTTTGCGGGCGTTTTTTGCTACATCAGGGTCACCAGAAAAAGGAATGCTGCTAGTAGCTGAGTATCTTTGGGTTACTGTTGGGGATTTTATTTATTTATTTATTTATTTTGAGAAATTTTCTCTTTCTCTCTTATTAGAGTAGGAAGTAAAGGAGTGATTTTGATACGGAAATGTGATGGGATATCGGGAAATAGCGTATTTGTTCTGTTTCTTTTGTGAATATTAGATTTGAATTTCTATCTAATACATTCTTTATTGTTCACACCTTTCCTGCTTTCCTTTGCTCTCCTCCATTTTCATTTTTTTCAGCGAGTCCAAGTGAAGGATGGGTAAATTTTAAAGATAATTTATAATTCAGAAAAAGATTAATCTATATCTTCTGATTTATAGCATAATCATATGGCATATGCTATTCAATATGAGATCCTGAGATAGCTCCAATTGGTAAATGAGACTATGCTTGCGATGTACATGGAACAAAATACAGCTCATTCGAGCTAATTTCTTTCGTTCTTGATGATGGATATCCGTCTCCATGATAGTTGGAAAAAAGTGTCCTAATTTGCAGTTTGATTTGTCGTGAAGTTTAAGGCCAGATCCAGGAACTGGAATGGCATTACTTTTCAATCCCCTCAAACCAGAAGATAAAGCAGCCATTGCTGGCACTTGAATCACAAAGGGGGTTTTCTCATCCATCCATATTTTTAAGCACAGTTATATAAGTTAAAAAGTGCTATACAGCTGCGCTGCATATTAAAAAATTTTTTTTTCATTGGCACAAAGGACTTCATGTATTATGTCTAGAACTAGAAGGTTCAATAGTGGTGGTAGTTACAATCATGACTTTAATTCTTATTTATAATTCAAATCCTTATCACAAGAAAAGATTAATGATGTTGGGAGTGACCTGTTTAGGCTAGATCTTGTAAACTTCATGGTTGCATTTCGACGCTTATTACGATGCTAGTATCCACACGGTAAATAAATTCGATAATCGACCCAAAAATTGCAATCCTAATGCCACCGCCGAGAGAATTTAAGCTCGTTCTGCGCTGAAAATAAATTTTGCAGACAACTCATAAATCGTGACACCGATAATAAGGGACGCTTGGCTGCTCTGCAATATCCTGGGACGCCTGCAATGGCATTTAGGTTGAAAAAATGGCATCAACTAACAAACAAGACTTAGCCGTGGTTTAAATAATTATTGTGTAAATTTATAAGTAATAATTATTTAGTGATTCGTTATTTGTGAGTTTGACATATAACTTTTCATTTTCTAGTAACTCACGTTTACTAACGTTTGAGAAGATGCATCTCCAAATCTTATAAATATCTACTCCTCTCAAATGTGAAAAAAGTTCAAAACTAAGAATAAAAATATATCCGTGTCATATTTTCAAACTCTATTTTTTTATTTATTTTATCACTTTTTATGATCTCAAATTTAATTTAAATATCAGAATTTTTATATTAAAAATAACAAATACCCTCTATTATTTTTTAAAATAATATTTAACCCTTATTAAAAAGTTTATAATAAAAAATTTCTCTAATTTCTTTAAATATTACTTCACTATTTTCAAAATATTTAGGACAAATATCTCTTAAACTAAAGAAAAATAATAATTTTTTTTATTAAAAACAAAAATACTTACTTTTATTACATATATGTTTTAATTTTTATTATACGAATTCCTAAATTAAAATAATTAAATCTTTTAAATTTAATTTATAATTTTAATAATTAAATTTATGATACTTCGTACTAA
>JAWDEX010190567.1:0-12779 GCA_035221805.1 Trichilia hirta | reverse complement strand
ACCATTAATATGAATGCAAGAACAGTCTTTGATTTTTCTCATCGCTCTCACATGCGACAAATATGAGCAAAGAGAGATAAGAAATGAGAGGAGGAAATATTATTTGTTTTTTTGTTTTTGTCTGTAAATGAATTTCTCTCTCTTTCTCTTTCTCCAAAGAGAGTTTTTGATTTTTCTTAAACTAGATTTAAAAATCAAATCTCTTGCATCAATCCAAAATTTTTTATCAATTAAACCAACTAAAAACATCGATCTTCATGATAGTTTTTTAGAGCAATAATATAAAATATTTTTCTTATTTTTATTGTCTCATTAATTAATGTAAAAAGGCAGCTACTATTTTTTATTTTATATATTGATATATATATATATATATATATATATAATAAAAAAGAGTAATACTAGGTATATAAATTCAATTATATAAATTGATGTGATATAGTTATATTAGTGTCATATATCCTATATTTTTGTGAGAGGAAAAAGAAATTCAAAAAAGCCAAAGAAAAAAAAAATTATGTAACAACAACATAATTATACCAAATTAATTGCCACATCAATTCATACTTAAAATTTATAAAGGGAGTTTGCATCTCTACTACTATTATTATTTAAATTTGTTGACGATTAATATTTTTTATATATATTATTTTTGAAAATTTTAACCTATTTCACTTAATTTTTTCAGTATTTCAATTAATAAATTTGAATACTGAGATTTTAGCAAGGATACTGGCATTGGTGCCGATGATTGGTTCTTAATATAATTATCTTATTTGTATTGTCTTATATAGAATCTCTTAACTTAAAATTTTTATTTAAATATAGACACATATTTTTTTCTATTGAATTTGTGCAATTTAAAGGTGAATAAAATTGTTAAATTAACAGTATCAAATTCTACTTTTAATTTTAGATATATATATATATATATGAAAATCTCTTAACTTAAAATTTTGACTTAAATTAAAAAATAAATAAATTTTTAATTATTAAATCTATGCAATATAGTGATTAAAATCAAAAATTAATAAATTAATATTTGATACTGCCAGTTCAGCAATTCCATTTACCCTTAGATTGCACAAATATAATGAGTAAAAATTTTTGTGTAGATTAAAGCTAAATTTTAAGATAAGGGATTCTTACCCACGTATATACATACATATATTTAATTTAAAATTTCTGTGGTCCCGAAGAGGTCAGGTCCGGCCAGTATATAAGTGTAAGACATGGCTTCTTAACCCTCATCTTGAGCTCCATTTTATATTCTCATGGCCTTTTGTTTCTTTGCACTACTTCAAACCTCTCTTTCCAAATTTTCCTTCCGAAGCAGTAGAGCTCAACTCTCACACATATAAAATAACTCTCTCTCTCTCTCTCTTATATAATATAGCCACCATATCAGCTAGTGAAAGGTGTTGTATGGATTTTTCAAATATTAGTAGCCACCAACATTTTGTTTAATATTATTTTTGGTGCTAATTTTTAATTGAGTGACGCTATTGTGCACACCAATGACTTTTTGAGTGATACTGCTTCCATCAAATTATATTTCAGTTATCAATTGAAAACTTTATATTTGAAGATAAGGTCGAAATTATTGTGTTTAAATGATTTAACATTAGTTTTCTCTTAAATGACTTAAATTGCAATTATTACTTTGCTACTAAACTTTGCATATGTAGAATATATAAGATGTCATAAACTGATTTTTTTTTTTTTTTTTTTTATTTTTTTAAAAGAAGGTATTTGGATGCCATCTCGAGGTTGAGAATATTAACCCTATAATGTATACGATAGAACGGCTCGTACAACAACAAGAAAGAATAATCAGCCTACTTGAAGAAATTGCCCATAAGAAAAAAGGTGAGATATGCATACACTCTTTGACTTTTATTAATTTTATACATAAACTGCATATAAATAACATTAATTAATATATAAATTGCATTTGTGATATTGAATAGAAAACGAAATTAAATTCTATTTCACACTTGACACTTGACAGATAATGAAACCGAGCGAGGAGAGAAGAATTCTACAGCAAATGAAGAAGTACATGGTGTGCTTTTATATTTTACTTCATAATTCCTGGTTTATATTTATTTTAATTTGGTAAACTACTGATGAACTGAAAATATGTAAATGTAAATAATAAAAATTAAAAAAATTTAATGGTCCTTAGAAGACCTTGATGTTGCCCGGAAAAGGAAAATTTCCAGTTTGGTCCCTAGTGCTTCAGCGAATACATACATTGGTCACCATATTTGACCTTCAAAAACATCCTTAATATTTTGTAACTTAAGTAGATTTAGTTTAATTTGGTCCTTTGACCAAAAGTCTATTGATAATTATTGTACTTCCTCTTGTCTTAATATAATCTCCTCATTTTGACGTCTATTAAAAAGCAAAATATCCTAAAATATTATTTTACTTTAAATGAAAAAAAAAAATAAATGAGAAAATTTGAAAGCATTAGTCAAGTTATTTCCTAAAATATTAGCTTAATATTTCCGAAGTTTATCAATAAATCAATGAATGAATAAATTTAACCAATGAAACCTTGATTGACATTCGACAGAAATCGAAACTAGGGTAAAGGAAGGGAATGTGCAAGTGGATAAGGACGAAAGATTGCCTGGTATGCCATTACATTTTACTTATTTTGTTTATTATTAATTTTTGGTTGCTAGACTTTTTACGAAGCAAAAACGTTGACTTAATTGATAAAAGTTGTGCTGCACGCGTGAATGTATGTGTGCGTGTGGGCCAGCGGGCATTATTTGAATGACACAGTAAATTATTTGAATTCGACACAAATTCTATTAAATTTATATTTTTTATTATTAAACTCGATTCAATTAAATTCGAATACCTATTTTTTTAATTATACCTAACAGTTTAAGTTTTATTATACTCAAACTTGACTAAAAGAATTAGAATGGTTACTTGAATTTGAGCTCAACTCAATTATTATAGAGTTGAATTCGAATATTTATTGAGGTGAGTTTAAGTAAGCCATTAATAGGTTAATTTATTTACACCCTAGTGGTTATAAAGGGTTATAGTCATAGATAAAGATAAAATTTGATAATCAACTATATATATTGTCGATTCTAAAAATAATAAAAAGAAAACTAGGCGTTATATCATCCGTACCTTTATTTTGTTTAATTTTAGTTTTTTTTGAACATTGACAGAAGAAACAAAGCGGAGAAGATTAAAATTGTATCGAGCTGCAATAAACGGCCACTGGGAGCAAGCTAAACGTATTTTTGATGCGGGTGAAGAAGATATAGGAGTTCGAATTACAAGAGTAAAAGACACTCTTCTTCACATCGCAGCTGCATCAAACGAAATTGATTTTGTGAAGAAAATTGTGGAAAAGATGAATGTAGATGATTTAAATGTGCCAAATTACTTTAAACAAACAGCTCTTTTTTCTGCTGCTATGTCCGGAACAGTGGAAATTGCTGAAGAGATAATGAAAAAGAATAAAGAAATAGCGATGGTCAAAGATGAAAATAGCACACTACCAGTTGAAATAGCTGCATCGTTAGGCCATAAAGAAATGGTAAAATACCTTTACGGTCAAACTAAAGATTCTTTGGATGAAGATGATCGCAATGCCTTGTTTGTCTCTGTGATAGAAGTTGATTTTTATGGTAAGCAGTTTTCTTTGTCTTTGTTCAAATAGCTCTATGTGTTTTCGATCATTTGATATAATTAATTAAGCTAAAATTACGAGTTACAAGTTTTCAAATTTCATGTGATACATGGATGATATAAATAATTTGTTCCCAGATGTTGCACTGCATATGCTTGAAGAGTACCCAGATTTAGCTACCATTCGTACTCCTACTAAAGATACAGCACTGCATGTCTTGGCTAGAAAACATCCCAAGCTTTCTAAGATTTCAGGTGCCAGGTATGTAGAAAAGAAAAGGACGCATAAAGAACGTTTACGAAGTCAATTAGTAGAACGCATTTGGGAAAGAGTTATATTGCTGGAACACTCAGAAATTTCAGAACTAATCGGAATGCCTAGAAAACTAATATTTGATGCTGCAGAAAGAGGAAATGTTGAGTTTCTATCCATACTTATTCGTGGATATCCTGATCTCATATGGAAAATTGATAATCAAGAAAACAATTATAGCATATTACATTATGCTGTTAAAAATCGCCAGGAGAATGTCTTCAAGCTCATATATGAGATAGGCTCAAGAAAGGACAGGTTTGTTGTTACTAAAGACAAAGAAGGGAACAATATTTTGCATTTAGCTGGAATGTTGGCACCACTAGATCGACTCACTATTGTATCAGGAGCAGCTCTACAAATGCATCGAGAAGTATTGTGGTTTGAGGTGAAATATCTTTTCCACTCTTCTATACATAGACAACACTTTTTCTTTACAATAATACAACTATATACAAATTATGTATTCATATAAATTTTCTCACAACTATTAAAAATGTGTAGGAAGTGAAAAGAGTTGTTAAAGCAAAACACGCTGAAACTTTGAACAAAGAAGGGCTGACTCCTAAATTGTTATTTGCAAAAACGCACGAAGACTTAAGGGCTAAGGGAGAACAATGGATGAAAGATACTGCAGAATCTTGCATGGTGGTGGCAGCGCTTATCGCCACCATGGCTTTCGCAGCAGCTTTCACAGTACCAGGTGGTAACCATGGAGACACTGGATTTCCTATTTTCCTTGAAAAAGTTTCCTTCATGATTTTTGCCATAACAGATGCGATATCGCTGGTATCTTCCTCCACCTCAATAATAATCTTTTTATCCATCCTCACTTCTCGGTATACAGTGAAAGATTTTCATAGATCATTGCCAAGAAAGTTGCGTTTTGGATTGTTAACCCTCTTCGTATCAATAGTAGCAATGATGATAGCGTTTTCTGCAACATATTTCATTATCTTCAAGAATAGAAGGTTATGGATGGCTGTCCTCATTGCTGCAATTGCCTCAATACCAGTCATTGTGTTCCTTCAGCAACATGTCCAACTGTTTCGCGATGTTTTGTTTTCTACATATTCTCTCATCCATCCTGGTGAAAGGAGTCTTTTTGCCGAAAAAGGAGAAGTGAGTGATAAACATAGATCGGCCAAGGAATACAAGGAAGAGGAAGAAGTGTAGCACAAATGTTTGAGGTTTCGTTAGGAAAGTATGGATATAATTCTGGGTACGTTAGTATATTATGGATACATATTAAGGAATCATGAAGTTATTTATGTTTGTTGTATATATGCATTACCGTTTCTGGTTGTTTCCCTTTTCTTCTAGTTATTTCCTTCTCCTGTATTTGAGTTTGACATGTTTGTACTTTAACTACAAATTTTAATATGGCATCTAAGGGTGTGTTTGAAATTGTTGTAGTATTTTAAAAAATCTATTTGCAAATGTCAAAAAATAAAATAAAAATAAAAAAAAAATTAGTTAACTATTTGGTAAATTTTATTCTCAAAAGTATTGTGATTTCTAAAAGTAATTTACATGTGTTTGGCAAATTCTTTGCTAAAAATATTATAAAATAGACAAAACATTGAATAAAAATTATTTTTACAAAAGGGTCATTGCATATAATTATTTTCAGATAAATAACTATAATATATTATATCATAATTTATAATAAAAATAATTAATAATTTTGTTGTGAAATCATGTAAAACCGATATTATACAAATATCAAAATATTGGAATGGTGTTAATTAAAAATACAAAAATTATAATTTTAAATTATAAATTAAACATACGAAAAGTATGTAATAAAAAGTTATTTAATTTTCAATGATATTATTTTCTAATTAGAAGTTGAATTCATTGATCTATGAAAGCTTAATTTTGAAATCGCATTATTTATACGGGGATAATTTTAGAAAGCAGTTCCTTTCCTCTTTCTCAAAATTTGCTGGAGGGTGGTAGATTTTACTGGAAGAGATTTTAAAAAAAATATTTACCAAACACTGAAAACAGATTATTGAAAATAACTTTCGATAAATGAATTTTAATGGGTAGAACACGACAAAAAATTTAATGGGTTTTAATGGATAAAACTTAACAAAATGATAACATATAGGAAGAGGCTTAGGCAAAATAATGGAAAACATCAGTAAACCGACAAGGTCCTTTCGATTGACTGACTTACTAGACAAAGTTTGGGTAAGGGGCTTATAAGCGGAGACGCGATAGAGATACCTTGATCTACTGATAGACTACTTCTACTAAAAAATTTTGAATTTCGCTTATGAACTGGCCCTTTGCTTTTACAATTTTTTAATAAATAAAATATTATTCAAATCCTTCTATTTAGACTCCGAAACAAAATATTTATCAGTACTAAATTATAGTATATTTAAGGTAGAAGTCGGGATGCCGAGGCGACTGGAATCGAGTCAGGTCGCTTGCTAAACAACAGTGGGATCGAGATGTGCAGGGTTAGTGAAACCAATCAACAATGATATTTACAAAATTCTATTATTAAATTTTATAATTTAAAATTTATATAAAAATAATTGATTTATTCATTTAATTGTAAGAATAAAACTTAAAATCTAAAATTGTTTGCTATTTATCATTATCTCCCATTTTTCTTTCTTTCACTTTCAATTAATGTGAATATAAAGAAAGTCTTTGATATTTCTAACAGCTATCACATACCATTGTTTTGTAACCTCATAGCTATGATGAAAAGACCCTTTTTTCTTCATTTCCAATTGTGATAAGATATGAGAGGAGCAAATTGTTGTTATTTATTTATGTATATCTAAATTTATTTTTTCACTCCCTTTCCATTAATCTTTCGTTTTCAATCACCACTTTTCATTAATCTGAAGAAAATCTTCGGTAGAGGTAAAGTAGACAGAATTGCTAGTGATTAGATTACAGCTCTTATATATAAACAAGGAAGATAATGTTAGAGTTGCCTATGTGCGTAGACATTATATTATGACAATTTAGTAGTTGGATTTGTTTAATTTTCAACATACTTATCTAAATATAAAAAAATTAAAAAAATCAGCTAAACGAACAAATTTTTTAACAAACTTATATGAATATTTAACTAAATTAACATTAATAGGTTTGAAATATAATTCACGTCATCTCTCATACCTCATTTTTAATTATAGTTTAAGAAAAATCAAAAACCCTCTTTGGAGAAAGAGAGAGAGAGAGAAATTCATTTACAGACAAAAACAAAAAACCAAATAATATTTAGTATAATACTAAAAATTTAATAAAATAATTAATATTTATTATTTATTAATAACAGAACTAAAATTATTATTTCTATTTTACTAATGTAATGCACTCACTGTGTTTATCAGATAGCTTAAACTAGTAAATCAGTCAAATATTGGCCACATCAAATTATTTTTTTGAAGTTTAAATTCTTTTGTAATATTTGAAAAGAAAAAATTTTTAAAAATAAAGCATATTAATTTTAAGATAAATTAATAAAATAAAATTTATTTCTCTTTAGAATTGTTAATATCTTTATATAGTGAATAATTACTAGTTTAACTAAATTATAATTGTTTTAGGATATATTTGAAAACCGAAAACGTAAGGAGGGCAATAAAGATTCCTGTCTCCTTGGTAGGAGTTTAAATTCCTCCATTTTGAGAAAGTAGGATTCCAATGGAATCCTAATTTCTTTCTATTATGCCCGATTAAACATTATCCCCATCACTCGTTCTTTCCTTTTATTTTTACCCTCCACAGCCTCAACCAAACATACCTTCAAAATATATCAAAAATAACAGATTTATTTTGTTCGTTAATTAAAAATGATATTTACAGAATTCTATTATTAAATTTTATAATTTAAAATTTATATAAAAAATAATTGATTTATTCATTTAATTGTAAGATTAAAACTTAAAATTTAAAATTGTTTGCTATTTATCATTATCTCCCATTTTTCTTTCTTTCACTTTCAGTTAATGTGAATATAAAGAAAGTCTTTGATATTTCTAACAGCCATCACATACCATTGTTTTGTAACCTCATAGCTATGATGAAAAGGCCCTTTTTTCTTCATTTTCAATTGTGATAAGATATGAGAGGAGCAAATTGTTGTTATTTATTTCTGTATATCTAAATTTATTTCTTCTCTCCCTTTCCATTAATCTTTCGTTTTCAATCATCACTTTTCATTAATCTGAAGAAAATCTCCGGTAGAGGTAATTTATTTTAATCATAAAGAAAATTTACGATATAATTTTATAAAAAATATTTAAAAAAAGGAAAAGAAAAGAAAGTAATGATAACAACATTGGTTTGACAACAGTAAACAGGTTAGAGAAATCAAAATTTATTTTAATTTTAATATATAATAATTTAATAAAAAAATATTTTTTTACCAAATTGTTTTTAAACAACGTAAATTATCATTTATATTTTAAAATTTTTTATTCTTGTTGATTTAAATTAATAATATAAATTTCATTTAATATTATTATAAAATATATATTTTACAATTATAAAGATATATTATTAATTATTTGTAATTTTAAAATATATTATAACTAAGTTTAATTTAATATTTAAATTTAAAATAAATTTTATATATAATCTAATTCTATTCTATCTATACGACACTAAACACTGTATTATATTTAATGCCATGTCATTCAATTCCATCTATTCTATTCCATTCGATCTTATCCAACGTAGAAAAAGACTAGACATTACAAATTTATTTCACGAGTCTTTTTCATTATTGACTTGGACATAACAATTAATGGAGGGAGACTTTTGCAGGACTATACAAATCTGGAGTGGTTGTAAACATTTGATTGTGTCAGTAAACTGAGCTAATAGACAAGACGTCAAATAATGACAAAATTATGAAAATTAAAATAAAAAAAAACTACAATAACATCCAACTAATTATATATATATATATATATATATATATATTTAAAAACATGTATTTATAAAAGCATATAAGTTGTAAACTAACTTCACAAAATTAATTAAAATAATACGTGATATAATTAATAAAATTTTACAATATATTCAGAATAATCATGTTTTATTGTACATTCTAATCTTATTAATTTAAGAAATATCAATTAAGATGTCGCAATTGTTAATTTTAACCATTTGCTTGGATAAAAATAATTGCCGGGTATATAATGACAACAATAATCGCATTTTCTTTTTCATATCATTAGAAAAAGTTATTATAGCAAATGCACTATTTTTCATTAAAATCAGTCTTTTACATAAATATTTTGTGATTTTAGTGAGTATAATTTTAATTTTAGTCAACTACATTGTATGGCATAAAACACAATAATTTTTATATATTTTTCAATAATTTTAATATAAATATATTTCTTAATTATTGTCAATAATATAATGATAATTAATTAATATTTTTTTTATTAAAAATAATTAAAAGGATAAATAAATATGTCCAAAAAAATGTGTTGTAACGTCACTGTTTCTTAAGTGATCATAGAAAACCCAGACAATCAATTTAACTTTCTTTAATATAAATAAAAGTATTTAGCATAATATTAAAAATTTAATAAAATAAGTAATATTTATTATTTATTAAAAACATAACTAAAATTAATATTTCTATTTTACTAATGTAATGCACTCACTGTGTTTATCAGATAGCTTAAACTAGTAAATCATTCAAATATTAGCCACATCAAATTATTTTTTTGCAGTTTAAATTCTTTTATAATATTTAAAAAGAAAAATTTTTTTAAAATAAAGCATATTAATTTTAAGATAAATTAATAAAACAAAATTTATTTACCTTTTAAGTTGTATAATATTTGCTAAGGTAGAAAATATTTCAAAAAAAAAAATATATATATATATATATATACCAGCAAATAATCATGCCTGCTAATAATATTTAAATATATATAATAAATCATTTTATAATTAAAAATAATTAATTTTTTATTGTTAGCATTTTTGTTAGATATTTATCACTTTCAAATTTTTATTTAATTTTTTATTCAAGATATAATTTATTGTCATTTAAAAGGTTTCAAATGAATTTTTTTTTCTTTAATTTAAAAAGAAACAAGAACCAAAAAAATTATAAAACTTAATTGAATAAATGAAACTACTGGAGATTAATTAGTATTTTAGAAAACAATAGGAGAGAATAGATATATATTGACTTCTAAAACTAGAGGGTATAGTGGTAATTCTACCTTTACTAATTTTGCCTATATAACTGGCTCCGCATGATAGAAGAAAGCAAGAAATTGGAAACCATGGCTCAGAATAATTTAGAGGTACGTTCATCAATATCCATTTCTTATGAATATTTGTATTCATTCATATCATTTTTAATATTAATGTAATCATGAGAACTCTAATGGCAGATAACGCTACCAGCAAGGATTCTGACTATCACTTGGGGAGAAGACAATCGTTACTGGAGATGGGTTCCTCAGCAAGGCACAAGGTAATTAACAATAATAAAGAGTTAAAAGGTAAAGATGTAAAGATTTTGATCTCTGATTTTGATCTAATTCTGATTTGCAGTAATGGGCTTCATGATGCGGCTGAACTCATCCAAGTATGTTTCCTGGATGTAAAGGCAACATTTAATACCACAAATCTTCCTCAAGGAGTTCCATACGAAGTTGCATTTGTTATAATGGTAAAGAACGATGCTTCCGGATGGGAAAATCTGGTGAATCTTGGAATCAATAATGGAAAAATTCAACAAGATTTTAGAAAAATTAGTCCAAACAATTGGAAAGAGATCCCAGCTGGTGAGTTTAGTCCATCTGAAGGTAATGGGGAGATTACAATCTATATGCGTGGAAGCGAGGGTTTGCAGTGGAAGAAAGGAATTATCATCAAAGGGATTGTTATTCGCCAAAAGAATGAAGCTTAAAAATAATCAACATATGCAGGAAAAAGTATCGGGACAGTCACTATAATTTAAACAAAACGTCTCGAAAATGTTAGCTTTCGTATGTGTCGTGTGCATGCAAGAGTCTGAAATTCCGCTTGTTTGTGTGTAATAAATAAGCAATTATGCTTGTTTGTGTGTAATTTTATGGATTTCAATAAAATAATTACGCTCGCTTATGTGTAATTTTATGAATTTCAATAAAGCAATTACGCTTGCTTGTGTGTAATTTTATTTTTATAATTTTTAATTTTGACAAAATAAAAAAAAAAAAAGGACATACAGAGTTTTAAGACATTGGCCAAATATATAATTCAATCGTATTATATTTTCAAAAATATTCACAAAAATTTTAATTAATTAGTTAATCTATGATTTTGAATTAAAATATAAATAATTTTATGCGTTTAACTTTCAACATACTTATCTAAATATAAAAAAATAAAAAAAATCAAGTAAATGAACAAATTTTTTAACAAACTTATATGAATATTTCCCACTATTTTTTCTCATATTCTAACATCAACATTTTTATAAAATACAAAACCTATTACTAGTTATTAAATTGAATTGAGAAGGAAACAATTTTACAAGCTTGAGTTTTGGGGTAATCCACATTTATATATATATATATATATATATTCTCATACCTTCTGAAATTTAGCATATAAATGAAGAAGAATAAAAATACATTGCACTAAAATAAATTATTTTAAATTAGATATTCTAATGATATATTTTTAAAATAAGTTGGGGGAGCATATGTTAAAATATAGATTGTAATATTTGGAGTTAAAAGAATTAATAAAAAGGAATTTTGGAGTTAAAATTGAACGGTTACAATTTAACGAAAGAATACTTTTGTGTTACAAATAGGACTAATTTCTTATTTTGTAATATCAGATATCTTTACTTTTGATTGATTGACTTTTTTTCCCGTAATCAATCTATAATTTGTAACAAATGTTTTGAGAATATTACAATATTTTTAATTGATATATTCCGATTTTGATGTATCCTAAAAGTAATTTGTCGTACAACCCGTTAACAAATTTATATTAGCAGGAGAAAATTTAGCTTGGAAAATATATAAAATTTAAAGGAATCAAAGTTATGAATCAAGATTGGTGAAAGAAAATTAAAGATTTGTATTGTTAAATAACAAATTTTTTTATGAATCAACAAAATTTTTTGTGTTATATTTTTCTTATGACAATATTTATCAAAATCACGTAACATTGTATTTTTGAGTCGTTCAATTTAGATCATCATTTAGCTTGTTCGGAAGAAAACAATCAGTGAATTGATAAATTTTACGTATGAATTGATGTGGCAATTAATTTTGTATAATTATATTGTTGTTACACAATTTTTCATTTTTTTTTTCTACTTTCGTGAATTTCTTTCTACTCTCACAAAAATATATGACACTAATCACATCAATTTATATAATTGATTTATATAAGAATTTGTATACCTACTCTTTCTTTTAAATATATCAATATATAAAATAAAAAAATAGTAGCTGCATTTTTATATTAATTAATGAGACAATAAAAATAAGAAAAATATTTTATATTATTGATCTAAAAAATTATCATGAAGATTGATATTTTTAGTTGAATTAATTGATAAAAAAATTTTTGATTGTTACAAGAGATTTGATTTTTAAATATAGTTTAAGAAAAATCAAAAATTCTCTTTGGAGAAAGACAGAGAGAGATATTCATTTACAGACAAAAACAAAAAACCAAATAATATTTCCTCCTCTCATTTCTTCTCTCTCTTTGCTCATATTTGTCGCATGTGAGAGCGATGAGAAAAATCAAAGACTGTTCTTGCATTCATATTAATGGT
>JAWDEX010190480.1:0-12791 GCA_035221805.1 Trichilia hirta | reverse complement strand
TTATCTTTTTATTTTTAGGAGCCTAAATATGATCCAATTCAAATTAATCCTAAATTTTGGATTATATTTTAAAATTTAACTCAAAACACAACTGTAAAACCAATCTAATCCAATCCACTTCATCTAATTTAAATTCAATTAAATTGTCACATACTTTCGAATGGGATTAAATTGTCTAAAAATACAATATGAAATATACAAAATGAATTAAAATCTTAATTCAATTTGTAAATACTTACTTTAACAGAGGTATATATCATAATTTTTAAATTTTACGAGGTTGTTCTGAATCATAAAAAAAAGATAATAATTATTTTAAAAAATCCAAAAAAATATTTATCATTCTCCCTTTTAAAAAATTACTTTTCTTTTATTTGTGTAATAGTTTACAGCAAACAACGCGGAGTTGAATCTAAAAGGTAAAATTTATTTGCACATTCCATCCCATTCAAATGGCATGAAAGGTACTTTTATGATTTTTCTACTAGGTTTAGACAAATGAACCGCATGGTCTTCTCAATTCTCCTTCTAATCAGGACTCGTCCATTCGTTTAATAAATGCGTTCTTCATATTGACAAAGTCTTGATGTTCTAGTAGTACCATCAATTTTTTTCTTCACGGAATATTTTAGTTTATTGATTTAGATTCTTAGTACAATGTCTATTGAAAATATTAAAGGAATATTTACAAGAAAATATATAGTTAAAAAATAAAATTAATTAAAACAGTAATTATACGATATCATAGAGAAGTATGATATCCATGGATTATTCAAAAAATAAAATTAATTGTTATTTTATGAGATATAACCAATATTAAATTCAGAATAAAAGAAGTTGTCAATAAAGATCGTAACGGTCAAATTGGTTATCTTCATTCGTAGATTATCAAATTGTTTTAGATCTTCATAAATATTATTGTTTCTAATCCTATAAATTTCAAATTTCTTTATTTAATTTGTGACGATTTGCCTTTCAAAATTATATATCATTTTCATACTTTATTCAACAATGGATAGAAAACTGACGTTCACATGGGGAGTTGGATTTTGATGCATGCTTTTTCCTGGACTGGTAAAATGTAATGATGAAATTTTTATTTTTTATTTTTTGTTGTTTTTGTTATTGTTTGTACTTCAAAATTCAAAAAAACAGGCTGGGCAAATCCCATAGACTGCGGGGTTACTTGGAAAACTATATTCGATTACATCAAATATATTTCACTATCAGCTTCTTTAATTTCTTGCTTAGCAACGAAACCGCGTCTGGAATAATTATGAACTTTCATTAAGCTATTATCGAATTAATTAATGAACTGTTACCCACAAGACCAGGAAAATTAAATTTTGAAGGAAAAATTTCAGGGAAAATTAAACAGACTATTCATCCCATAGTTTACTAGACACGTAAATATAGATAAAATACTACAATTAATAAATAACCATCTACTAAAGTATTAGTTTATAATCTTAATAATGCTACTATCACTTGTGATAATTTTATTCAATTGATTATTAAAATGAACTAATCATATCAACACATGAGGTCAATCATCGATTCATTATTAAAAAATGTTAATAAATTGTACTTCCAATTACAATATTCTTCATTGTCCAATATATAATATACACCTGCACCTTTGGGTTTATATTACGAGAACTTTATGTTAGAAGGAAAAATTTCCGTTTAAAAAAGCATACCTTTTTCGTTGCATTATTTTAAAGTTTTAGATATAATTTATAAATTAAAAATTATAACCAAAAGATTTATATATCAACATTATGCATCTTAACCCTACCAATAAAACAAGCATCATAGAAAATTCGATGGCCCACACAATATTAACCTACAAGTTGCTGTTGGTTAAACCAAAGAGAGATTTCATATTTCTTGTTTCATTCCATGTATATGTTCTTATCCCAAACAAGAAAAGTTTCGCTACAACATTTTGTCATTTATTCAATGGACAAACAAAAGCACTCATGCATGTGAAAGAGGTTGGTTTTCTGAAAATTCCAAGCAAGCAAATAAATCCATAGCCTTGAAATTGCCCATATCATGCATCATCAGCCATGCTGTATATTTATAAGTATTTGTTTTGGGTCCCATGCAACGCGTTTAAATGTGGGGCCTTGATTTTCTTTTGCTTATCTCACCTGCCTTTTTTGGTTTTGCTTGACATACAATCTCCTCTCTTCTCTAGCGTTAGCTGTAAACCAAGATTCAGACGAAGTTTTTAATCTTTCAAACCTGTCAACATTACACATCTCTCTCTGTTGTTTCTTCTCTTGTCCACTTCTTCCATCTCAAACCAAAAATAAAAATAAAAAAAATAAAAAAATAAAAAAAAATTTATTAAACAAATTGTTACCGTTGCATAGTAAGTGTTTACCAAATAGACTTTTGGTTTTGGGTCAATATGAATGGGTTTTGAGTTTAACTACGGGGAGTTCACTGTTTGGACAAGCCGAAAACGTCAAGTAGTTAGTGCCGAGTTGAGACGAAAGGCACCAACGTAAATGACATTGTGTGGCAGAAGGTGGTACACAAATTGTTGATTGAAATTGAATGAATAAAAATCAGATCAGGTGTCAGAGAGGATGATCGAAAAACAAAAATATTTATGGAATTCATATTTGTAATGAACACGGTTCTGTTTCTCGATTCCCCCATGTGGGTAGTTTCAAAGGAAACAGAAAGAGTCAGATAGGGCACCCGATGAACGAGAGAATTAGGGCCGGTTTTCGTTTAATTTTTTAAATAGAATTCTTTTAGAATAAATTTTTTAATAAAAAATTTCTATCTATCGTGCATTCATCATCTACAATTACTGATTTCCACCTATAGTGATTGTAGATTAAATATCACAATATTTCATTTTCAAACATACCCTAAAATAAAGAAGATGTTTGGTTGTCCATGTGTATACCTCTCCCAGCATGGAGGAAGCATTGTTGGCACGTTGGTGAACAATGAACATGAAGAACAAAAACTCGAAGCTTTGTTTTGTGTCCTTGTTTTCTTTCCCTTTCTTTTTTGATAATATGCATGTTTTTCCATATCTTCGCCCATGTCATAACTTATACTCATCATCTACAAAATCAAAACTAATTACACACAAAAATCTCATCACTAAAAGCCATATTTATGATATTTATTATATAATTATATTACCTCTCAAAAAATAGCTTGATTGATTTGAATTTTTATTATATAAATAGAGATTAAGAGATCTATTTTTTCTCAAACCAATTTCAGAAAAGAACTTTTTACATCTTTATTTATAGTAAAATGTAACATTGTATTACCACTAAATGTAAATGAGAAATTATAACAAATGGCACTTGTAAAGTTACCAATTTATTTTATTTTGGTAGAAAGATCTATTCTTCCTGTTGTGCAGTCATATGACTTTTGTTAATCTATTAATTAATACTATAGTAATCAAAAGCTTTTGATTTATGAACAGCCTAGAAATAAATAAATAAATAAATCAAGAGTTGTGTTGCTCTGGGTGCAAATTGATCTGATAACAGTGCATGAGATTTGATCAAATGATTTGAATGTTTATGGCAATTATTGTGGTCTAAGATTCTTTAATTGACGTGTCTAAAAAAGGACTGACTCAATCATATTGGCACCGATTGATAACCAAATTGCTGTATATTGTAATCAGAACTGCTCACAATCCTTCCATAACAGAGGATATATATTAATTTACAACTAGACTTCATTGATTCCTTAAAGATTTTCGTCGAAAATTTGTATAAATTGTATCTAATATAATAATTTCTTTTGTTTAAGATTTAACAGGTTAAATAGTAAAGAATTTTGGATTCTTTATATTCTATGCAAAGACCAGTCGTTATCCAAACTTGAAACTGGCTCACATGATGAATCTACGTGAACATGACCTTAGATTTTAATGACATAAGAAATTTGTGATAAAGCAACAGTTGGGTATTTGAAAGAAAAGTTAATATTGCTGGCATGTGAATATATGAATTTAATTTGGTCCGTCTGAAATTTCATTTAGGGCTATTTATTCAACTATCATAACTTGCAAATAATCCAACTGGAAACTAATGTAAATTGAGAAAAAAAAAAAAAAAATCCCGAAAGAAAGGAAGGAGAGAAGAGAAGATCCCCCAAAAAAGCCGTAATGGGACCCATTTGCTCAAATTGGGTGCCAGACAGCCAGGGAAGGCCTTGAAAAAGCCCCTCCAATTCCCTCCTATATTTCTATCAACAACGCAACTATAAAAACCCACTTCTTCCCTCAATCACTGGCACCACTCTCTCGCATAAATTCTCCCTCCCAGGCATTGTGACGAACACTTTTCTTAAGAAACGTTTCGTTTTTCACTGATATGGCCAGACCACAGCAGCGATACAGAGGCGTTAGACAAAGGCACTGGGGCTCTTGGGTGTCTGAAATCCGGCATCCTCTCTTGTAAGTTCAACTTGATTTCAAAATCCGTGAATGTTTGGAACACCTTTCTGCATTGTATTTTTGAACTGATACAGAAACGTTTCGTCTTGTGCAGGAAGACTAGAATTTGGCTAGGCACGTTTGAAACCGCTGAAGATGCTGCAAGAGCATATGATGAAGCTGCTAGGCTTATGTGTGGTCCAAGGGCAAGAACAAACTTTCCTTACAACCCGAATGCATCTCAATCGTCGTCCTCTAAGCTTCTATCGGCGACTTTAACAGCTAAACTGCACAGGTGCTACATGGTGTCTCTTCAAATGACCAAATCATCGACAAATGAGACTAGAAAGACGACAACTTCACATGCTATCACCACCAACGGCGTTTCTGGGAAAGGGAACGAATTGGGCATGCAGCTGAAGGAAAAGAAACCACTGCTAGTGCACGAGAACACCGAGCCAAATTGGTTCGCGAAAAAAGCGCAAGTCGAAACTGCCCAGCAGTTCAAGCCGCTTGAAGATGATCACATCGAGCAAATGATTGAGGAACTTCTCGACTATGGCTCGATAGAGCTCTGTTCTGTTGTTCCAACTCAGGCTCTGTAATGTAGGCCAGAAAAGAAAAACCATCTCAAGACATCGTTTATGCTCCAATTCTGCTAATATCGCTCATTTGGTAATTTAACCCATTTTTATTAGTCCTCTTTAGTGTTCCATTTCAAATGTATTAGACCTTCTTCAGTTCCTAGAATTATTTTCCAAGTGACCCATCGAAGAAGCTTAATGTACAGTGTATTTTATGTTATAATATGCTATTATTATCCGCTTTGTGTCTTCGTCTTTGAAAATGTCAATTCAGTTGAAAAATGCACTGCCATATAAATATTGTCATCAAACAGTGCAAGTTATTAACCAAAAAAAAAAAAAAAAAGGAAAAAGGAAAAATGAAAAAAGAAAAAAGAAAAGTCGTTGTCGAGTGTAGGTGAACGCTCGGAACCTGGCAATGGTGTGTATCCCCTTTCAACTTCGAAGAAAAATATGTCATCGCAGTTCTACAAACGTCAGAAAGCAAAAAAGGGAACTGATGTAAAATTCTGCAAAAAAGGAAGATAAAGCGGTGTCTCTCGTTTTCTGTTGTATTTCTAGGGGAATCAGCGCTAAAACGATAGAAAGATCCCGTCGTTTTTTTATACTTCAGAGTAGATGACGAAGACGGTCAAGAAGAAACGAAGCCAAATGACCTAATGTTACAGCTAATGTGACGCAAAGGAAACAGTGCAAAGACATAATTCAATAGTCAATAGAACAGGTTTGTTAATGGGTCACTTCATAACATTCTGAAAGCAAATTTTAGATTCGAAATAAGTGCTTTTTGAAAGCAAGAAAGAGTGATACAAGTTTTATGGAGAATCTGAACTCTCGTATATCACCAGTTATTCGTGGGCGAAACATGAACTTGCTTTACAGCTGTTGGGTTTGAAAACGCTTCCGATTTGCTGCAGTTTGAGGCAGGCGGGCTTTTGCTTTGGGATTGCCATTATTAAAAGTTAAAAATACAAATAGAAAAGAACGCTTAATGTGTTTGAGTGGGTGCTCTTATGATTTTGAAATGGCCCATGTTTCTTTATCCCTCCTTGCTTTTGATTATTTTTTTTAAAGCACAATGCTCTGTCTTATATATAAATGCCACGAAAAATTTACTTTCATAAAAAAATTTTAAATAAATTCATGTAAGGACTTGGCTACGTTACATTCACTATGACGTTATACTCACAACAAAAATTTTAAATTTCTTGTAAAAAAAAAATTTAATACAAAAGATCAAATATTTAACACTAAATTTAAAATTTTGGTGTACGATTTATGGCATGTAACTTATACTGAAAATAGGATTTTATTTACTTGAATAGGGAAGAGAGGGAATATAGGTGATTAAAACTTAAAACCATTTGATTAGTAAGTACGGACGTGTATTTTAATAGTAAAAATTGTTCCTATTATCGCTTAATGTCCCGATTATGTGATGATTAGAGTGTGGTAACTTTTATCAGTCGATGGTAATTTTCTTTTTCGTTTTTCGTTTGTATCAATTTGCTATTTATGAACACTTTTACCTGAGAGTGATATGTTGGATTGCAAGTTAATAATTTTAGGCATTTCTACATTTTTCATCTTGAACTAATTTGGAATCAATAAAAACATTAGACAACATCATGACTATTTTACATGGCAGCTAAAATGGACATTAATTTCACTAATAAATTTCATAGCGTTAACTATAAAATTTGTAATATATTCAAACACAATAATTAAAATATTCGATACCTTTTATTTACTAACTATTCTCTAATATTTGACCATTAATAATTTGATTTTATGCCAAAATATACGACTATTTTGTCACATACCTTAATCCACTCTCAAAACACTTGTTGTGACATTCTTTTTTTTGACAGTTTAGTACTTATATTGTTCCCATGTGACGATATTAGGTACTGAATAAAAAGTACTAAAGAGAAAACAGTTAATTCTATGGTATTTATAATTTTTTTTCTTAATTTGAAAAAAAATAATTATCTGTGAAAATTTTCAAGTCCTATTTTAAGTAGTTAATACTATTTATTAAATTTAAGAAATACATTTGAAAAAAAAAAAAGTGAAGCTCATAAAAAATTATAGTTTTTTATTTCAAAATTAAAAATTTAGTATTATTAGTATCTCCTCTATAGCCAATTAAAGTTCCTAAAAAATGAATTATGCTTTTTGGAATTTGTTGTGCAGTCTCTATCAATGAAACTTCATGATTAGTGTTCACCTGTTTGTAAATTGATTTTGTTCCCCACAAACATAAAAAATTAAAGTAGTTTATTCTCATTATATTTTTTTTACTTTTGATTCAGCAAAGGTGATTAAATCATGTCATGTTAGTGAGTTTATCATCATTAATTAGAAATTAGTGTTTGTGGGGAAATATCCCTTAATATTTCACCTTACCGACCACTTAGTACATCGATTTCTTTTGAAATTTTTTATTTTCTTTTTTGGTTGAACAGAAACAATTCAATGCTTAGTTTATGCAATAAAATTATTCCTGTTTAATGAAAATTATCGAATCACATGATAAGATAACCAATTGGACACATTTTGCCTATTCACTTATCACTGACATTGCCATATCCATGCACTAGTAATTAGATTATGAAGACATATAATCGAGATATTGACTGTTTTTTGTAACTATTGTTGTTGTTAATTATGTTAGAATTACGAGTTTGATGGAATATTTGTGATTTTGGGTTTGTTCAGCAATTTTTTTTCAAATTGGTAAGTGATTTTAAAGTATTAAACAACTGGAGGAAAGAAATTTGTACAATTTTTTTTCCTCTTTTGTACAATCTTTCATTGCAGAAGGGACCATTTCCCATGAATTGCATGCACACTTGGTGAAAAAGAGAAGGGAAACAAGAAAAATACGGAAGAGTCAAAGGTGAGATCTTCCTTAGAAGAAAAGTGGTCAAAACCAATGATAGCAAAGATCTAATCATGCATAATGCATATAGAAACTCGTCTGGAAATGTTGGGTTGGAGAAAAGAAAATTCCAAAATCATATTGGCCTTATAAATTTTATACCAAAACCTAAAATAAATAAAAAAAAATTATTAGGTATATATGGATTTTCTCTCTAATGGGGTTTTATTATTTGTTTTTAGATTGATCAATTTACGAGCCACGCAAAAATCCAAAAGGGAGAGAATGAAAGAAAAGGGTAGGTGGCCTACATCTTCAAAAGCTAAAATACTTTCACCTCTTTTTTAAGGCACCATAAAACATTTTCAATTAGCTGAGTGAAATGGGAAAATGATATTTTTGTACGGTCAAGGCTTATAACAAAACTCTACTCTTGTTGGCATTAGGGTTAGGGTTCATGCATTCTTTTAATTTTCTTTCCTTCCCTTTTGCATTCTCCATTCCCTTCACATGGAAATGTTAACATCCACATGCTCCTAACCACTCCTCAATCTTAAATATATCAAATTGGACTATGAGACAAAGATTGATTGAAACATGTTATCCCTCTTTAGATTCCATTCCCATTCCCATGTATATTCTTTACTTTGCCTACTTTTTTTCCTGTTAATTAGCAATTGCAGCGTCTCTCGATTGTACACACAATTGAAATCAATGAAAAGGATAGCCCATATGTAAAAAGATAGACCTAATTGGCAATTGTAAAAATTAATGTGGCAAAAATTGCAAGAAAACTAAGAAGCAGCAAAAGAAGTGATTTTTCTTCTGCTATTTTATCTGTCGACTTTTACTTGTTCTACAGTACTCTTCTTCGTTATATCTGGAATAGACAGTGAACAGTGCATCGTGGCTGCAGCCATGACGCAATAAAACATTTCAAACAGGACAAGAAAGTAATCAAATTGATTCGTGTTGGAGACGAGAGAGAGAGATAGTATTCTTAAATTCGGACGGCCGCAAACGAGAAAAATGCCATCACGGAAAACTAATGGAAAATGTATGTTGGATCAATTGAACACTAACATTTGATCAATCGAATTCTCCGTACCAAATTCGACAATCAGACAGATTAAATTTATGTTTCCGTTGCTTTTTAAGATGTTGGCATTATATACATATATGTATGTATAATTTCTAACGAACGAGAATCTTTTTATTTTAATAAAATAAGAATATTTTTGCTAAAGAAAAATTGTATACATATATATAAACAAAAGAAAATTAAAATGAAGCAATTTTGCAGTTAACTTTCGAGAAAGAAAAAGATATATACATTTATGTTTATGTATACGGTGATCAAGAAGTGGAAGCTTGGAAATGAAATAAAATAAAGCGTAAAACTATATAAAGCCCACACCATTTTTTTTCACATTTTAAGCTTTTTGTTATACTTTTTTATCTTCTAAAAATTTTGAGAAATCTAATAGAAGATTTAAAAATTATATTAAAAAATATAAAATCATAACAAAAAATTTAGAACTATGTTTAGTAATTATGTTGTACCAAAACCCGAAATATTAATGAAAGTGTTGATCCGTATTCTACAACATACGTATTTGGATTTGTCATAATGCGGGTGTATTTTGAGGTCCAAAGAGTGCATTTAGGCTCTCCCTAATTCTTGAAATATAAATGATTTCTACGGATTGTCCTTGTGAACTCAAACATCATCTTGGGCTTCATTCCTAGTGGGCAGGCTATTGCCTTCAGATATAGTTCTATTAATCGTCTTCTTGTAAAATAAGCGGATGACGAGTCGTTTAAAATTCTGTGTACTACCAAGGTTTTACGAAGCTGTGGGTACCTGTTTTCCTCTTTGAGGGTATGTCCTCTGTTTTGATCTTTTATAAGACCTTGGAAGCGGAACTGCCATTGTCCCTTTATAAAATGTCCACGCTATGATATATTCAACTGTTTTTATACTTGTCCAAAATTTTTATTATATTTTTAAAATTATGTATTACATTTAATTATTAGAAAATTTTATTTATAAAAAAAATGATAAATTGTAATAAAAATTTAAAAATAACACAATGTTGATGCTGTATTCTTACGTAAACATGATTATTTTTAGATATAAGTCAATCCGTTCGATTACTTTGAATCATAATGATAATTTAACCTATCTTTAAAAATTAAGTATTTTTAAAAATAAATATAAAAATTAACCCATATTGGGCAAAAAATTTCTAGGCCTTAAAAGAGTTGTTAGATAATAGAGTTTACAAATTAATTAGAATTTTAATTAATTATTCTTTGAAAAAAAAAATTGAATTTTGATGAGCAAAATCTATGTTGTATTTGTAAGCATGTAGATGGAGACAATAGCTGGCAAAAATTTGTTAAAGAGTAAGTCTCTTTCTCAGGGAATCTGTGCACTTGGTGGGGGTGATTTCCATGGTTTAGTTGTTGACAAATGAAACTCTGTCCACAAAAATAACTAAACAACTTGATGACCTACTCATGATTTATTTTATTTACCGTAATGAAATAATTTAAAATAATATAAACTTTTACCTGAACTCTGAAAAAATAAACCAGAATTAAGGCTTGATATAATAATCTTTTCTAAGTTAAAAAAAAAAAAAAAAAGAAGTTGTTGAGAAAATATTAGATAATATTAATTTTTCACAAAATTCAATTATTTTTTTAATAATATTTTTATTTTATAATAATTATAATTTTAAAATTATAACATCTCAACACACACACACACACACAAAAAAAAAAAAAGGAAACTAACTATTTTATGAACTCTTCAACTAACCCTTTAATTTTATGTAATAGTCAATAGGAATTAATAACACATAATATATAAATATAAAATTGGAAACTCTTGTAAATTGTTTTCCTGCCAATTACTTCAAAGTCTTCAAATCAAAGAAACAAGTCAAGTAAATACCCTTTTCGCAGGAATTTACATGGGCAAACAGCTTCTGTTCCCAAAAGCAGAGACTACCATAATGCTTATGCTCAAAATTCTACGAGTTTAACTTTTTTTTTTTGTTTTTGGATCAATGAAATTGTATAATTTGATTTTTTTTTTTCCAAAAGCAAAAGAACAACTCAAGAAGACCAGTAAACTTATAGAAAGAAACAATTTCAAAATTCGAAACGCTTCTAAATTGATAAGAAAAGAGCATTCGGTATTACTTACATGTTAATACTGTAAGTTGATTACAATTACCCAATTTATGTCAAATACAACTAAAATTTTAGTTGAAGCTTTAATAATGTATTAATTCTTTTAATAGATAACAAATATAACATATGATAAATTGGGATTAAAAATTACAAGCAAAACTTGAGTTTTTAGCTCAACAACAAAAGCAAGAATCGAAAAATATCATCTGTTTGGGTAACTTGGTTATGAGATTGAAATCAATGAAAGACTCGATGGATTAATGATTGAATGTGAGATTAACATGGTTCAAATTGAATCGATGCAAGTTCTATGACCGGTTCAAGTTTCTTTCTTTCTTTTCTTTTGTTTTCTTTCTTTCTTTCTTTCTTTCTTTCTTTTCTTTTCTTTTCTTTCTTTCTTTATTTATTATGTCTTCCTGCAAATCAGTCACTTTGACTCTTGGAATTACACTTTCCATAACCGTGATCTTCAATTTAGCCTTCTGGGAAACTTCATAAGCCTGGGAACGACGGTGATTTGAAAATTGAATGCAGAGCAAGAATAAAATCAAACACTAGGTTTCGTTCAAAAGCCACGAAAAGTTTCTTAAAATTCAAAAGAATGCAACTAGTGACACTTAATTCTAAAATAAAACAAATAAAGATAAAAGACAATTGGCGAATGTTGAACTTATATTACTATTCCAAACTCATGTTTTACTTCAAATGTATCTGACAAATTTGAAGCGATTTAGTTATCTGGGAGACAAATTGTATGCTTCGTTTGCAACGAAATCATGAAAAATGACAATAAACAAATCCCCACCAATCAAATGGTTACATTTGCATGTCATTCTCTTGGTCCAAATTGTACACCAGTTCATCAAGCGGTTAGGATTTCTTCTACTTGGTATTCGGCTAGAACCTCAACCAATCCCGACTTGCATGGGTTACTTTTTCATTAATTCTTTATCCACTTCTTGTGTTTCGATGTTCCAACACAAAATAAGACCAAGTTTAAGATTGATAGATACCTGATTTATTGGACATTACTAATTTCTACGACTACACAATATGTATTTATAATTAGGATTGATACATGGATTTAGTTTTTTCTCAGGGAAAGGATTCGGTTTGTCCAGAGATTTATGTATGTATTTATGTTGGATTCTTAACAACTTTAATCATTTTCAAGGAATTTTCTTAATGCCACCTTTTCATCTCGGGACATAAAGAGGTGGGTTAACAAATTTACTAAGGGATCGGGTCCTGACAGCCCGAGATCGTAAATTTACTGACTATCTCAATTATTTAAAAAAATTTTGATTTGATCTCAGTTTTTAAATTATCAAAAATAAAAAATTCGATGAGATGAATAATACGCACTTTTCAAAATTTGTCAAAAGTGTTCCATCACATTTAAGATTTGGTGCACTATACTATTTATATGACAGATATTTATTATGCTATCCTATTTTAGCAGAGCATAATAGTGTCAAGATCATTATAAATACAACATAGAGACTTTTTGGGGACTTTCGAGCCTTTGAAGTCCAATCACAAAGAGTATTTTAGACTCGATCCTTCGTGTCGGTGTAAATTACTAAAATATTCTAATTTTTGCTATTTATGCCTTATCATTTTTTTTCCTATTCTTTAACCTTATGCCTAACTTAAGCATCAGAGTTTATACATTGAAAAGCTTGCT
>JAWDEX010190470.1:0-12792 GCA_035221805.1 Trichilia hirta | reverse complement strand
TGAAGGATGTCAAAGTCAAAAAACACAAGAAATGAAATTATTTGAGATCACCATTGGAAGAATAATGAGGGAGATAATTGGAATTCATTATGATTTATTTTTGTCCGTTAACTGTAAATTCACTTTACTTTGTTTAATGAAATATTGTTTCAAGACCATCGTAACTTCTTGTTAGATCGAATATTATTCTATTCAATAGTAATAAAATATTATTGTTGCAACTGTAAATGGTAGGTTTAGTCTATATTCAAATCAAAATATCATCTTATCATTCTAAAATTTATGTATAAGTTCAATTAAAAAGAATATATAAAATTTCTATTTTCTTTTAACTATCAATGATTTTATTTTATAAATAGGTCTTAAAATAGAGTAACATTAATAATTTTAACTTGTATCCTAAAATTTATATTTCGAGTGATGTGAAAGCTAACGAAATTATCACATCAATTTATATATAAATTATATTTTAAATTATTAGTATTTAAAGTTAGTTAAAAGTAATATGTAAGATAAATGTTAATTTTCACATGATACAAATTTTAAAATATAAATTAAAATTTATGTATTATTTCTTAAAATAAATAGCATTCTTTAATGTATAATAAAATAAAGAGAGCCACAAAAAGCAATTAATATATCCCAATTCTATGTCTAGCAAATCTTTAAAGGCAAACTCAAATCTTTTCTTTATTTTTCTTTCCAAGTAATTGATTTTTTTTTCATTCCGTTTAGCAAGTCATTTTCAAATAGTCTCTAAAGAGTCATGAAATGTGGTGAATAGGATCATTTGGGTCCTTTGAAAGAGTTCAAAGGTTAATGAACTGATTCAATAGTGCAACTTGCTCCATCGTGATCAGCAACATATGCTATACCTTAATGTGGCTAAAGCTTAGGCACTTTTCCCCATCCTTAATTCTTTTCATGACAATATGCATCAATTATCAATAAGTTTTGAAGGCAAGCAAGCAGCTAAGTCAACCTATGAAAGCAACTCAAATACATGTAAGTAAAATCATCAGCATTAATGTGTATGGTCGTCCCTCCCCTGTAATCACCAGAATATATTCTATAGATAACAGAAAGCAAATAGTGATCTATATAATCAATTCAATTATCGTAACATATAACTGTATGACTATAAATACGTGTTCAAGATGTAGAGATAGCAAAGCGAAGCAATGCAGCAAATTCAATGATGAAGAAGAGAGGCCTTTTATGAAGATGAAGAGGTTGATTTGCTAGCCAGTGATGACTTGGCTACATGCAACATAACTAGGTTTTCATTTTTGGGGGGACTGCAAGAGAGCTCTTGTTTTGGGGTTTTTATATTAGGCAAGCATCTTGGGCTAATTGACCCCCTACTATCCTTCATGCTAGACCAATTTCTCTTCCATTCTTATCAATGCAAATTACTCATATATGCATGGCACATTCCAATTACTTATATTAATATTGCATCACATTCAATAACATAATTTGCCGACTTTCTCCTATTGTCGTATAAATTTTATAGACCTTAAAAGTTCATAGGAGAGATAGAATTTTGAAATTTTTATACTCATTATGCCTATCATTAAATAAATTAGGTAGTAAGAAAAAATTATTTAAATTAAATCGAACCAACCGTTTATTAAACTTCTTGTCTCAGTTCTTCTATGACACATTCCTACTCACTATAAGTATTTTTTTTTTAAAGTTCTTTGTTCATAGCAGTTGCACAAAACTCAGCAACTGAATTTTGAAACAATTTTGCCGTCCCCCAATAGGATGAAGATGAAAAGGAATGCGGATTTAATATAAGGAACGATAAATATGCTTATTATTAGCAGCAATCATAATGTTATATATCAAATTAGATTGCGTATGCGTATGATTTTAAATTCTTGTAATCGATACGGTTTAAACATAAAATAGAGTAAAACAAGAAGGGAGAATGACAAACACCACTATGATTTGATATATTTCTGTTTCATCCTTTGTGACAAATAGCCACTGGGATTCAAAATCGGTGCCAAATATCCCCGGAATCCATTCGATCCACAAAAATATAAAAAATTGAGGATAATAACGTAATTTCAGGAGACCCAGTCAAAGAGAAACAAACAAACAAACAATAAATTCATGATTTCGGCCGCCTCAATCATGAATTTCTTGAACTCCTCATCGGTTTTAACCAATTCTTTTCTGGTCGCTTCTCAAGTTCTTGCTTTTCTCTAGCCTCCACCTCTTGCACAGACTCTTCACTTTCTTTCCCAACTCCATTATCGCTAGGCTTTTCTTCTACCACTGCAAATAAAGATGAAAAACTTGAAGGTTGATCATGACTTTCTTGCACTCCTTTAGCTGAACATTTCAAATGTTTTCTCAACTTGAAAACTGAAAGCAGCAAAGTCTTTCCACTCTTTTGTCCAAATAGTTTGTTTAGTTGTGGGTGGTTTGCTTGATTTTGTTTTTCAAGTTGAGAAATCTTTCCACTCTTTTGTCCAAATAGTCTGTTTAGTTATGGGTTGCTTGATTTTGTTTTGTTTTAATATTGGTGTAAATAAGGTTAAGTCTTCACCGTCGTCCGACCAGGTGCAACCATCGCCGCAGATTCGTGTTCCTCCGACTTGGGCGAACTCAGGAATAGCGGAACCTCAAGGAAATGGGATGAAAAGCAAAGAAAAACCTACCGATTGGTGTTGCTGATTGACCGAAAAATGTGGTTAGATCGGTGGGTATGGGTTAATTTTGTTTATGGGTTATTTTAATTTTTGTTTTTGGGTTTTTGTAAGTTCTAGAATAAAGTGAGTTCTATTGAGAGAAAACATGGTAAAATAAAAGTTAGATCGGCGGGTGTTGGTTGTTTGATTTTGTTTTGTTTTAATGTTGGAGTAGATAAGGTTGAATCTTCAACGCCGTTCGATCAGTTGCAACCATTGCCACAGATTCTTGTTCCTCCAGCGCAGACGAATCCAGCAATAGCCTAACCGCAAGGAAATGGAATGAAAAGCGAAGAAAAGCCTGCCGATTGGTGGCGTTGACGACGAACGACGTAGCCATATCGGTGTTTAAGGGTTGCTTTTGTTTAATAAAAAAAGAAAATAGGGGCATAATAGTAATTCTATCTTAAACAGGCAAGAATAACTCGTAGGAGTATTTGTCAATGGTTTTAGGGGGTTTTGTATGAAAAATAGCAGGGGTATCTGTCATTTCGTGAAACTATAGATATTTGTAATTCTTCCCAAAAAAATTGGAAAACCATATCCAAACGTCACCGTTTGAGTCTTCCGCCACGTTAACAACTGAGAAACACTATAGTAAAGAACTAGATGACTCGGCGATTAACAGAAACTGACGTGTCCATTGCTTTCCGGATTTCCTATTCTCAACCGAACTGAGTCCAGAGTTTCAGATTCGAGACACCAAAAACCTGGCCCAGCTTGGCGAGGTCGGTCAAGCTAGTAATTCGTTTCTCGCACACGAAGGATACTATAATCCGACTTAAGTCCAGGGCCGGCGACATCCATAGCCGTGGATCCGTGTGCGTCTTCCCGTATCTTTACTGAGTTTCCTTGTTCGGTTGAATTTTTTGTTTTTGTTGACGTAAGGGTGTCTTTCACGTGGTTATTGGTTAAAAAGAAAGTAACATTTACGAATACATAATACGTTGTGTTCTTAAAGATTGCGATTAGTAATGAGTAAGATGCAGTTTTGAGTTTTCCTTTGGCTTAATTTAGTTCTTCAAGATTTAAAATTGGATCAATTTATGGTACTCAGACTTTTATAAGTAGTTCAATTTGGTTTATAAAAGTTTATAATTGGTTCAATTTAACTTGAGAATAATTAATATACATAGCAGTGGAACCATACAATGATTAGCCAATTCGTTTGCATGATGTTCAATTTTTGTTTTTCTTAAATGAAGATTGATCATATTATTTAAATTATTTGTTACTCTCTTGCCTCTTTCTGTTCCTTTCGGAGAAAGAGTCTTAGGTTCCCAAAGTGCACTGCTTCACTGTGCTGATGTGGTAGCACTTAATCTATCATCCCAATCGCGTTCCTTTTTGATTATGAGGACTTGTGTTATTATTTGGTGGTATGGCACATCAGCATAGTGAGGTGGTACCCTTGAAGTAATGTTGACTTTTTCCCTTGTTTTGACCATTACCTCTCTTTCTTCGTCGTTTCTCTTTTCTCTGTTCTGTCTCTTCTCTTTCCCAATAGGTACAGTCGGAGAATGGAGAAAAATTCTTACCTCACAACTGGATTTCATCAGTGAATAAAGGCTGCCATGCCAATGAGTATTGGCCAACTTAACTTCTTAGATCAGCCAAGGTTCTCTGCTCTTTCCCTGCCAACTAGATTTGGACCATATGGTTGGCTAGGAGTGAGGGAACTGGGGCAGGAGAGAGAGGGTGACCCTGTTGAAATGGGATGAAGGTAACGAAAATGTTAGAGAGACTGATTTGAGTAATGTGTCACCTCATCAATACTGCCATATCCGTCAAAAAAAAAAATTACATGTCATCATATAGTTGTGTAAAATAATCCCACCTATACTAAATTGAATTGATCATAGGCTTTTAGGAATAAATAAATGAATGGGAAAACTTCAAAAACTCAGTAGAACCTGTTGAGACTTTAACGACTAAATTGTTCTAATTACAAATCTTGAAGTATAAATTGAGCTAATTGAAAGTCAAATCTGAAGAATAATTCACAATTTGATGGTTATGTTTGCTGTTGCTGTTACAAAAATCCTATGCATATGTGTCCGTATACGGTTTAGATTGAATTGGATGGGTGTTTGCTTGTAATTTCGAGACTCTACTGATCCAGATCTCGTTATTAACCAGTATGAGTTGTCCAGCAAGACAAGAATTAGAGCAAAATTTGAGAATCTTCATTCAATTTTTTTTTTTCTTTTGTTATATTGATTAATTGCTTCATACAATATGTGTATTCTATGATATTATACATTAGATCAACTTGTCTGTTCAGATCAAAATATATTAGGCTTTTTATTCTCATTTTGAATTTAGAACTGTGAGGGATTGTGGTTGCTATAGAACTTCTGAGAATTTGATATGATGTAAGCCTTACTGATAAGAGCTGTGCTGAAGCTTCAAAGTCATGCCAAAGACTAGTTATACCTATTGAACTTTTTTCTTAGTTCTCACTATGTTGAGTTGGAGTGCTAGTAAATGGTTTGTTTCATGGTGCACCCGCTTGTTGCTGTCTTTGTTTCAATTAATACTTCCAAGTCATGGCGAAGACTAGATGCATGAGGTATGACATTTTCTTTGTTTCTCATTCTTTTGAGTTGGAGGCAACGAGAAAGGCATCTTTTATGGTGCTTCTGCTTGTTGCCTTTGTGAATACTCAGTTGCCCGGCTGCTCTGAAGGTTGTTATTCAAAGTCCCATATTTTTCCTCTTTTAACCGTCAAGTTTCTATTGTTTGGGTCATAAAACAATCTTTCTAGGAGGAAAATTTGGCTCCTATTCTCCCATTCGATTTTCTTACAGGTAGATGGCACAAATAAGTTTGAACCAGTAATCTCCTCTTCTTGCAATTGTTGAGATGTTTGTGACCTGTTTATTTTGTTCGTTAACTGTTTTCCTCGCAATTCTTCTCCTTTTCCTTTTTTTGAGTTGTTATAGTGCTCGCTGAACAATTCTGCTTCTCATTCCTATTAGTATGATCTTAATTGGCCCATTTTCCTCAAATCAGCCAATGGAAGTATTATCGTTGCCTAGATTCGAAGAAAAAAGTATTATCCTTGTTTAATGTTTTGAAATATCTTTTTAGATTTTTGCTTTTCAATTGGCTTTCACTATGAGGATAAAAATTATGGTATAATCTTGAACTTTGAAAACAAACTTCATCTACATAAGAGCTCATCTCATAGACCCAATGAGCCTAGGATCTGCGTATTGCCTTTTTTACCATGTTCATATTGGCCTGCTAAACTTACATGTGTTCGAGCTAGACATTTGTAAGCAAATCCTGTGGAACGCTTCTCAAACAATCCTCTCCGTTGTATTCTTATTTTGCAGAAAGATTGATGAATTATGGATATTGGGCTTCTGCCATCTCCGTCTTTGTTCTGTTTGCTCACCCAATTTTTGTACCTTAAATATCAAGTGCTACTGAGGGAAGCAAGATGAGCAGCACCAGTGCACTGTAGTTGAGTTGCACATCTGATTGGGATCAAATAATATTTTCATTTTTCCCTAAGAGCAGCTTTTTATTTTGGCACTTTGTAGTAAATTTCTACCAAAGATAGATTTTTTTAGCAAGAGTTTCCTTTTGTCTCCCTCACCCTCGCAAGATTTTACTACCTCCTTTCATTTCATTGCTGGGAGCATCATTGCACCCTGGTCTGCTTATGCGTATCAACAAGATGGCTTCCCATTAATGGAGCTGTTCATTTTTCTTCTAAATGGATAACAAGTCAGTTGTAACATCCTTACATTAGTTGTTTAAGGGAGTCGCAAAATTATTTAGTTGTGAAATAAAATAGTTCCTCTTTTGGAAAACATAAGTGCATTATAATGTGCTTAATTTGCTAAATCCTCAAAATTATTAGCACGTTGATGGTGTCGTTATGAATATCAAATCGCAATGCTAGACACAGTTATATACCGCATCATATGCATAATCGTTTATAGAAAAATATGGATTATCAATGGAGGAATAGCGCCTCTCAAATAGGAACTCAAGAGCTCAAAGAAATAGTCATGACAGGTTATTTCCGGTTTCCCATTATATTTGAAAAAGAGCGTTGTTTACTCTGCAAATTGCAAACTCTGGAAGAGAATCTTTGAATTTAATCTCCTAACTAAGAGTACTTTTAAGTGCTTCCTCCCCGCATCATTAGCTACTTTTACAATGACAAGTTCATAATTACGTAATGTATATACAAGCACGCGCGCACAAACACGTGCGTAAGCTCCAATACTACAATAGATAACAAATACACGCAAGGGAGTTAAAAACATATTACAGCCTCTTGTCTACGATTTTCCACGGGGGAACTTTTTACACATTGCCTAATGAATCCCCCGCATACCGAGTTCCCTCCTTGAAGAAACGAACTTAAATTCCCAGCAAAATTTGACTTCTCACCTAAATAAAACCAGAGTCCAAAAGTATTACAAGAAACCTTTTAAAAACTTAGAAAACGTCTCCTCCTAACCTTTAACACTATATCATTAAGCAGAAACCAAGCAAGTTCTCCAGCTGTGACCTGACTATCCTAATAATATTTGCTTTCATCAAGTTGCTAAGGAACCTAAACATGTAGCATAACAAATAAAGCGCTATAATCGATAACCAAAGCTTTCCAAGAAATATTAGCAACATCGACCATCCTCAATTCCTCAACAACAATAACGAAAAAGAAAAAGGCACTCTGAACGGCCTTTGTGCAAGGTTTCAAGAAACTACTATTTGATTTTCTCACTGCACCGCAAAATTGACATACAACTTATGATTCGTTTGCAGTATATAAATACCAACCCAACCACCGTAACAAACACACATAAAACAGAAGACAGTCCTCAAAGAACACAAATGCCATCTTCATCATCCCGTGGGTGACATCTACCTCATGCTAACCCAAGTTTGATTGAAGAATGCTTTCAAGATACAATAAAAGGAGTCTGATTTATTACTCGCAATTAAAGTTACTATACAAACCATTTCCACAATCATACATGTTCTTTAAGCCAACCTAGCTGTGCTACAAGAAAGCAATTTGGACTCAGAACAGGTAAAGATCAACTGAACCAACAGGACATGCGGATCATAAAACACAAGTCAGTCCTGAGAAACCTCTCCATTTTTCCTAAGAAAATGGAAACATGTCTTCAAAAAGATGAAGAATTTCAAAGTTGATCAGGAATCCACAAATCAGCCAAACAAAAAACTCTTAGGTAGGAACCTAAAAATAGTATACAAGAGCCCTTAGCAAAACTGCCTTCTACACATACAATCCTTCCAAATTCAAATGAATAAAAAAGAAAGAATTATCTTGAAATTCCTCATAAGACTAAATACAATTATTATCCACAGTTTCAAGCATACAGTAGTTAGGTTGATACATGGCATATGATTTAAATCAAAAGTGGCTGATACAAACCTTACAGGAGAAGTTTTAACAGAATTTGCAAGGTAGAATAGTAAACAGTTTAATACAGAGGGTAATCTGTCTCAAAGCATTATAAACTAAATCTTCATACAAAGGCATTCAGATACAGAATTTGAGATGCCAATTAAAGAACAGTCTGTGGCTCCAATTCAACAAAGTCTACAATCACACATTAGAAAGCCATTATCCAGATAGGCCAAATTAGTATTCTAATAAATTCCATTTCACTCTTTAAAAGGATGAGAAAAGCAAAGGAAGATACCTGAAATTAGCATCTTTATTAAGCATTTTCAGTTAAAACCAAGTTAATCTAGATTTTCTCTTATTTTAGAGACCACACTTATGAAACTATTAACCAAGACTACTCCAGCAAAATCATCAAGCTACTATGTACCATAAAATTGCACTTGATTAAAACATATATAAGTGCAAAAATAAAACCACTAACAAGAAAATCTACTATTTCAAAAGCTACTACTAAAACCACATCAAAAACAAAACAGACAAAATATTAGAAGGCTCGTACTATTTCAGTCATTGCATTGCATCTTACACTGCCATGGCTGAGAAATCCAAATATCCTCAAATACTACAGCCCATCAATCAAAACTTCACGAAAACCCCTTTCCAAGTTTCTGTATCGCGCAATACATCTTCCTCCTCGACCCCACAGCATTTATCCCCATATCCTTCAAATCCTCCAATGTCAACATTGGTAATACTTCATCATCCACTTCATGTACCTCAAAAACTGGTGCATATCTTCCCAACCCTAAACTATTCAACCAAATCCTGACCCCATCTTCACTCCTTCCTCTATTCCACTCCCTTGCATCATTATCCGACGGCCCAGATAACTCCACTCCATCATTACGGTCCCTGCTCCCTCTAATGGGACCTCTCCTATTGTAATAAAGAACATCCCTTTCATGCCCATCAACAGCTAAATTCTCAAGAGAATGAACTGGGCTGTGCTCTTTTAATGGACTCTCCGAGTTTTCCATATCAAAATCGCGATACCCATCTTCCATATCTTCTCCACCGCTATACTTGGAATCTCCAACTTCAAAGTTGTTATTAACGTCTTCCCCACTTTTGTTAATATTATCGGCCCCACTTTCGTTGTTTTTGGATACCCAATTAGTCCTAACCCTTTTCGCAGATCCCCTCTTCTTCGAATCCTTCACTTTCCAGCTGCCAATCACGATACTATCAAGATTCTCATCTAGGGTTCCATTCAATTCCCCCGAATTCGCGTTTAGATTGGTTAAAGCTCGAATCTTTGAGGACTTACTTTGGTCCTTTCTGTGATCTGCATTGGCCATATGGAAGTAGTGCTTAAATTGTTTGGTAGCGTTAGAGGTGTTGGTGTTTCTTCGCACATGAGAATCATATGACTGATGGTGGTGGTCGCCGCCTATGTCACCTAATCTGACGCTTGGCCTTCGCTGCCGCTTTGATCCGACGGTTTCCGAAATGGATGGCGCAATCATAGTTCCTCCTCCAGCTACGACGCCGTTTAACTGAACTTCCAGTGGTTCCCCCATCTCTAAGAGAGAAAACGAAATCTTTTCACCTCTCAACCTTAATATTTGTCTCTCCAACCCAACTTCCTTTTTGAAAAAACTAATAAAAAATATACTAAACAAAGCTAGGGTTTCTGCGACTGGGAGTGTTTCAGTTTCTGTGATAGAGTAAATAATAAAAATTTAAAATATAATAACCCTAATAAAGAAATTTTTCTTCAATCGAGAATTCGATTTCTTCGTTCTGCGAGACGGAAAAACGAAGTGGGAGGAATGGGAGTTAAAAGAGGATGAGAAGCGAAAGAGAGTGTCATTTCTGTTGTCAGGCATTGGACGCGTGTCTACATCCGGTATTAATGTTTTTGTCAACACAACATTTCCACGCGCTGACCAAAGTGAGTGACTATACTAGCTGTGATCTCCAAATCATTGAGCCAGGGATATTTTTATTTATTGTCAGCGTGTATTATTGGGTTGTCCAAGTTTTGATAAAATAAATAAATCAAAATACTGTTGTTATCTGTAATAAATTAGTATTTAATTTTACTTATTTTTTAAATTAACATAAATTAATTTTATTATTTTACTAAAATACAACAGTTGAATAATTATAGAATTTGAAACAATTTTTTTAAATTATTATACAATTTTTTAATTATTTAATTAATGCATCATAAATAGTTCGCAATCAACACCCATTTGAAATACAACGTCTGTTATTTAAAGGTAATTAATTTTACTTTATAAAAATAATAAAAAAAATTGTATTAAAAATCACAATTGTTGATCTTAACTCTTAACTAAATTGATCAAAACAATTTATCTTTATTTTATTTATAATATTATATATTTAAAATTTTATTTTTAAATAATATAACATTCATTAATTAGATTTTAAACTTATAATCAAAATTTAAAATCCCAAACTTGTTAATTAATTCATGTTATACACACGAGAAAGTCTCAATTTGACACCGTAACACTTACAAAATCGTGAGAACAAAACTATGTCACGTAAAAAATTTTTTATTTATAGATAAAGAATATTCTTACTCCTAAATTTTGATTAAAAAAATATTTTAATTTTATTAAATCAAAAAATATTCATATTCACTCTCATTTGTTCATATTTTTCTTTTTTTAAAAATTTTTTTTAGTACAATTAATTTAATTCTTATTAGTATCATTAAATTTTTAATTTTACAATTTATGTAATTAAAAAAATAATTTTTATAATAGAAAACCAAAAAATATTTAAAATAAAAATATACCACCAAACAAAAGTAAAAATAAATATTTTTTAACTAAATTTTAGAATCAAATTTATTTATTTATTTATTTATTTATTTATTATTTTTTCCCTTTGTTATACAACCACCATAAAAGCATCCCCAATGACATAATTCGGCATCTAATACAATCCTCAACTTGTACCAGTCAACAAATATTATCATCTGCCATACTAATCTGTGACGTTATGTTTTCGATTATTGTTAATTAATTTTTATAATTCTCATTTTGTTCCACAATATCTTTAACTTTAGGCTGACAACCACCACATCTCAATCTTAAACATACAATTTTCTATTTCTAATAAGGACTTGGCTAATGTACCTTGGCTGTCGTTGCTTTACTTTCTCTCTAAATCTACAGACGGTTTCTTGATACACTAGAGAATCTGGCTACATACAATTACATTCCAACAAATTACGCAAGAGCGAGTACATAGAATACAGAGATACTGTTTATCTAGTCTGAATGTATGCTCATGTTTGTACTTCAAATCATTGAATGAAAATGAATCGGTCATGCACAAACACATTGGAACTGTGGATTCCATGAACTATTTCAAAAATATTGTGTGTATTAATTTGGCTTAGGCACTGTTAGTAATCATTAAGAGCAATGAACCAATACTTGATGTCAATAAGTTATTGCTGAACCTGCATTTGGGTTTTCCCAAAAGAATACTGAATCTAAAAATATAAATCTAAAACTTACACTCCTGTCAACAACTGTCATAAACAGCCTGTTCTTTTTCACCACTTAACTAGTGTATAGGTATGTAAGGATCTCAAACTTCGCAGATTTGTCGAGCTGACTCTGCTTTTCACAAACAACATCACATCTACACGCTTCAATTTAATTAGGATGGCACCATGCAAAGCTGACCATGCCTAGGACTCTGCTCCAAAGGGTGCATAGTAGTGCCTTTCACAAATTTTAGACGGTCAATAGCAGCCTCTTTGAAGCTCGAAATTGATGCAGACTTTCTCTTAACTCGCTGCTTTACAAGTAAACAAATATCAAGTGGGTTCAAAGACCCTGCCCCATCCTAATTAAATTTGTTTAGAAGTAAACAAATTTCAAATTAAAAAATTTAGAATAAAATTGGAAACGCGTAAATAACACTAAGGATGGTTTACATCAGCAATTTCTCTGATGCTACTCTAGCAGCTCTAATCGTATTTCAGCTTGGTACCCATTCCAAAACACGGTTCGGATCAGAGTGCACGGGGGAATGGATTTTCATAAGCTTCACAAGATAAACAGAAACAGGTGTTGAACTATATTAATGAGCTAGGTAATAGTAAATGAAAGGATTTAGTCTTATAGCTCATTCCGATGTTTGCCAAAAGTTCCTGATGTAAAATTGAGTAATAAATTAAGGAGTCAAACAAAGTATACTAAAATATTCCCCGGAATATCACCAACTGGTTACAATTATGTTAAGTTTAGAAGTTCCAACTCATGGCAAATGCGAGCCTTCACCTGTACTACAACCATCTTATATTAAATCAAACTAAATGTCAAGTTTACATCAAGAGAGACAGGGAAAGAGCACTTCAAGACTTACACCTAAACGCTCCATCTGATAGTAAGCCCTTCCATGCAGAGGAGTATGACCCTTTCGAGATTCAGAGAAATATATGGTCCTGAAAAAATATATTAAAATAATTCAACTCGGTAACCCATAAAATTGCAAGAAAAGAAACCTGACAAAACAAATTGTTAGATGTAATTCCAATACCATTCTTTATAACCCGGATCTGCAGTGAAACCATATATGTCTACTGAATCACATATTGAAAGAGCAAATTCAAGAGCCTTGAGCCTTGTTCCC
>JAWDEX010190459.1:0-12793 GCA_035221805.1 Trichilia hirta | reverse complement strand
TAAAATATATCACGAGACTTTGTAATAGTTATCACATATAAATATCATGAACAAAAGCGTGACGAGCGTGACATAATATACGTAAACACTAAAATATCGATCTCAATAATTTACATTGTCTATTAAATATATAATCATATTGTATTTTCTTCGCTCTAGAAAGCTAACTCTTGAGCTACATTCATTCTCACTCTAAAATGATCTATCCCTTACTTCCTCAACAGTACGCAACATGAAATCATTTTAATCTATCAATCCAAATAATAATTAAGTTATGCCAATTTTTAGATTTAACAAACAATGAACTTTAGATATTCTTTTTTTAATTCCTACTTCAAATTGACTTAAATAAAAAATGTAAGCTTTGATCCTGAGCTCAAAGTTGCTTATTAAGTTTAATTTCACTTGTTTTCATTGATCAATTACTGTTCACCCAAATTTCTTTCCTTGATTTCTTCCGATTCTATAGGAAAAACTTCGATTAAACTAAAATTTTTAGTTATGGTGTTGATTCCCAAATCAAACCAAAGAAAATCAAGAAGATTGGTATAGATTTGAGTGACAATGATGTTGAATCCCACGCAAGGGAGAAACGAGAGAAAACGGGAAAGGGTAGAGAAATGAGCGACGAAGAAGAAAATGAGGAGAATTCAGAAACATTTAGTGTTTGTGCTTGGGTACTGTATAGTGAAATAACAAAATTGCCATTAAAACAGTGAAGGCTAACAGATTCAAGTAGGGGCAAAACTGCCTATTCGTAGGGGAGAAAGCATGTCTGGTTCTAGTTTTGGCTGTGTCCGATACCAGTCATCTATTCTTCATAAAGTATGATGGTGGATGGCCATAATTGGAGCTAGTCGTCCTCTGGCGGGCACAACCTGTGCCAAGTCTAGCACCGGTCTTCCCTTACTCTTTCGCTCCAGTTTTTGCCAGCTTCTCTTCATTGTTTTCTTCACTTTCCAGCCTTTATCTAGTGCTGAATCAGACCTCCGTCTTCGAGCCGATCTTTCTTTATCCATACATTCTCAATTTGGAGAATATTGCTCATATATGCACATAATATGATTGAAAATGACTATATTATCCCAAGGTTTAAATTACAGGATTCACAAGTTGAGGAACAACTCCTTTTCTCATTTTGAAGGCTTTCTGACTATCTTTGGGAAAGACAGAGCAACAAAGGCTGCAGCTAAAACAACGGGTAATGCTATGGAGTCTATGAATGTTGTGGAGGAAATTGATGTTGACGATGAAGAAGTGTTTATGGATGAAGCTAATACTGATCCTATAGAGGATACTGACGTCTTTACTGCTGTAACATCTGCTGCCCCTCCTACAAGAGTTGCTTTAAGCAAGAAGAGGTCTAAGAGTGATGATAGTCTTAATGACTTGTTAAGAGAAATATCTAAAGTTGGGACTGTCTATGAAGAAGCTGCACACTAACTTAAAGGGACAGCCTTATTCTTCGAGAAAGAGGCAGAGGGCAACGATAGGAGAATGGCCTTCTTCAATAAAATCTTCCGCTGGAAGGCTTCACAAGTAATGAGATGCTTACTGCTGGGGAATACATCATCAAAGATTCCCATAAGGTAGAGTTCTTCTTTGTTCTGCCAGCTGAATTTATAAGGGATTACATAGTCAAGCAGTTGGCTGAGTGTAATCCTTATAAGCATTCATTTGACTTCAAGCTAGGAGATAATGCTTGATGTGTCGATGATGAAGCTTTTACGCAGTAAGCTATTAACGAAATTAACGTCACTCTTTTGAATGCTGTAATTTTATTTTGAGCTGCTGCTTTTTTTTTTGTTCGACGAAAAAACTTTGACGTTCATAATTGTTTGTGCCTACATTGGTTGGTTGGTCTTGGTTGCATGTAAAGTTGTTTGACTGGAATGGTTAGATGCAAAGCCATTAGTATGGATGCTGAAATTTTGTTAATGCTGCTGGTGACATTTTTTGTAAATGACTTCTATATATTCAAATGAGTAGAACTTTTTCTGAAGTTGTTGATTCTATTCCTATTATTATTAAGAAAAGATGTTTAAATAGGAAGTAAAAGATCCTATGTATACAGGGTTTTAATAGTTAAAAAAATTGTCGAAACAAAGCTTAATTAATTGAGTTTGAAGCATCATATTTCATGAACTCTTTCTTGCATATATAGATAGCCTTAAGTTGAAATGGGATAATTTCTCATATTTATGAGTTAATAATGCAATTATTTTTATTATGTTTTATTAAATATTATTTGAAAAGCAAATACTGAGGTGATTTTTGTCTTTACAAATTAATTAGTACTCCAAATTAAATATTACTAATTATTTTCATATGGCAATAACTGAAAACTACAAGTAATTTATTAATTCACTAAGACGAGAGAAATTTTACAAAGGAATAATAGGGTAATATTATATTACTGTCAATCAAATACAGTAATATTATAAGGAAGGATGCCAACTAAACATATTATGCAATATTTCCATTAATATGACATTCTCGTGCTTTTGAAAGAAATCCTATTACCAAAGGTAATATAAGATTCCTCCAACCAAGTTGCCCTAAATGTGTTAGTTTTGAAATGAATTAGCACACTATTAATGAATAGGGTTATTTTTGTTATTTTATATATTTTGGTACAATAATGTATCAGCATTTTTTTAAGTACATTTTTGAAAGGGAAATTAACGTCAAAGACCAATTTTTTCTTCTCAATTCTAAAAGTGACCGTATTTAAAATTATTTTTTAAATTTAATTAAGAACATAATATTTAGACAAATATATTTTAATAAATATTTTATATTAATTTCGAAAATAACAATTTATTTTAATTTTAAGAGTGTAATTTAAATTTATTTCGAGAGTACAATTTATACTAATTTTTAAGAATGAAATTTAAAATAATTTTAAAAGAATGAAAATTTATTTTTAATAATTTATTTTTATGAAATTTTGTAGTACAAAAATTACTTATGTATAATTAATTATTATTTTTTATATTTATACTATTACATAATATTTAAATTTTTATATACATGCCACTATTAATTCACTCATGCTGTGGAAAATGAGTTTGAAAGGTTGAGAATTGAATTTAAGGAGAGTGAAAGAGAAAAGGAGTATAAAAATTAAAAAAAAAAATGAATTTTTTAATTATTTTATATGTAAAAGATATAAAAAATAATTTGTTAAAATATTATGCTTTTAGTTGAGTTTAAAAAATTATTATGAGTACGATTATTTGTGAAATTAAGGGTTAAAAAGTTGATCAATTATGTTGGGTTGACATCGGTATTTTCTCAGTTGAGTTGCATTGGGATGGATGACCATCATGCCAAGGAAGATCAGCGCGAGAGAGATCATTCATCCAATTGGCCTTGAGGAAACTCTTCTTCGTCCTTTTCTGATTCTGAGGGTAATGCCCTCTTGTACTTCAAAGTTTAGTATCAGCATGAGCACTGGTTTTGGCTGTCTCAAATTTTTGAAATTTTCAATTTTGCAGCCTCAGATGATGATCCATTGCCAGCTATAGAGGGACTCCAAATTGCAGGAGAAGCTTTTCCTTGACAAACACTCCAGGCATGTGGGTTCTCTATTGATGGAACAACTAGTTGTTATTTTGAGGTGCGTTGACCGTGATTCTTTCTCTTCTTGTGTCCAGTTGATTAATGATTTTGTTCATGTGAAATTCTTGAACGTAATGCGAATTGCTTTGTTTCAAGTAGTACTTTTTTTTGCATGCTTATATCTATTACATACCCTTGCATCGCTTATTCCATTGGCAGTGGGTACGACATCAGGAAGATGGTTCTGTTAGTTACATAGAGGGTAACTTTCCCCTTGTTGAGTTCGATATTTTCCTTTAATGATTATTCCAGCTCTTATCTCAGAAACTGGGTCTCAAGCAGTTTATGTCGACAGGGGCAAAGCAGCCAAATTTACTTGTTACTGCTGATGATATTGATACAATAGAAGTGCAGCCTTTGGATGACCGAAAGCGGAAGGTATCAACAATTTATTGGAATTAGTATTAATGACCTCAGCATTTAAGACAATAGATCTTTTTTTTCGGTGGGAACCCCTGTTGTAAAAGTTAGTGGTATTGATTTTGCGGTCCGTCTATTATTGTGTCTAAAATGTGTTCATGTAACTATTTGTCTCTCACACGCAATTAATATTGTGGCCATATTTTTTTTACTCTTTTTTATAAATGATTTGTTTTCTTTCGATTGTAGGGAGAGCTTGTAAAGGTATTCGTCAATGAGAAAAGACAGATCGCTTGTGGTATGCAATTATGTTGCCGTTTCCACTGGTTTCAATTGTTAGTTTATGTTGTGAATGAATACAATTTGCAAATCCTTTCAAAAGATGTAATCTTGAAGTCAACTAGTCATAAGCATTGCATTTGTATCAGCTATGATTTATATCATTACTGCATTATTAATGAAAAAAACATGTTAAATATGTGAATACAGTAGCACAAATCTTAGTAATTGGTCGGATCTTACATTAAACTTAAGTTATGAACCCAACGTCTTCGCTCATCCCCCTAGCCCAAGGTTGCATCAAATTTTGATTAAGGTTGAACTGCTCTACTTAATCAGGGTGTTGATTCATTTCATACGTTCACATAAAATTGTTTATGATGACCTGGATGTATTGAGGCAGTATATGTATATTGCTTGTTTTAGGTATGCAACTTGCCAGGGGTTTGCTTTTGGACTTTGAAACCCAAACATGCATACTTAATTGGGAGAATACGGGGCTTATAACGTAGTCGGACTCTCTCTTGTTAGCAATGTGGGATGTGGCAATCTCCCTCCCTATGAAACTCATGTCCTCATGAGGGGTCGAAATAGTAATACTAAGAATAGAACATACACAAGGGGTAGTGAGCTCACTTTGATACCAAATGCAACAGCTTGGGCCCTACAACCATGTAGATATTGTTGACTTCAAGCACATAGCCAGTCACAAATTTGTTCTTGAGCTTTGCTAGTGAAATTTGCACTTGATAGTGCTTCACAAGTTGAGTTACATCAATAACAAGAAATACCTAACAAAAGCTTTGCTGGTGTTGGGAAAAAGTCCATTAAATTGTTGTTGAGGATACAAGCTCTCTCTATCATGTTAGACAATTGTACTTTTTCTGTTTTATATTTTTCATCAGCAAAAATAGCCTTTTGCTCTGAAATTTATGCTAAATACTGTCCTCGGTTGACTGGATTGAAATTTATGTTTTTGATTCCCTTGGTGTCCTGAATTTTGTTATGATCAATTTATTTTTCCTTAATACATTGATCTTTCATTTATGAACATGTATTGCAAATTATGTTAATGTTCTCTCTCTATAAATTTCCTTTCCTTTTCTCAGATTCTTATTTTCAGAACTACATAGAAAGGACTCTTAAAGGCAGTCATGCATCATACAGAGGTTTTGTATTGGTATGGCTTTATTTGAAGAAAGACCCCAATTTTATTGTTCTGCTTTTGTTTTACTGTCAATCTCTCACTTGAAACTGGTCTTAATTTCTTTCCTTTTTATTTTTCCACATCTTTAAGGCGTGGCTAGTGTTTATAAATGTCTTTTCATGTTACAGACTGGATGTCTTGATATATGGAAACCTGCTACATTGGCTGTTAAGAGGGGAGGTTATAGTATCAAGTGTACTGGTCCCAGTGGCCTTGTCGGCACTGAAATGTTTTCGCCAACCACCATTGTTAGATTTCATATTTAGATCTTATTTGATTCTTTGTAGCTAGAGCTTGACTACATTAATCTTTTATACCCTTTATATGAACCAAGCAATTATTGTTATTACATTGCAGATGCTATTTACGGTATGCAGTTCTTGATTTTTAGTCCTTTTATCTATGGCAAAGCATATAATCTCTGCTGAGGACTGGGCTTGGTTTGCTTTGGATAATGAACGTGGGCATGATAAAATTTGGTTTTCTTGTAGCTTTCTCCGTTATCAGATGAAAAGTGAAGAGAACAAGCATTTGAATTTTCCCTTCAACCTACCGCCAAAAATAATTTCATAATCCATATTTAATATAATTTCATAAAATAGAAAATGTAAGCGGCCTGAAGCTTCCATCAATGATATACAATTATACATAGCCATATAGACCCTATTTCCAAACACAAACAATATGAATATGATGCTTAAAATATGATTTATATAATATGCAAGAACAACTTCAAGTTTACAATTGTACAAATTTCATGTGATCTAAGAGAAATAAAAAAAAAAAAAAAAGAATGCATTTATAGTTCAGTAAATAAATTTTAAGTTTTAAATAAAATATATTTTTTTAATATTATATTATATTATATTATAAATATCATAAAATATAAATATATTATTTAAATTTGTGATTGCCGAAAGTTAGTTCATGTATAAATTCAAAAGACGTTGAGCTCAAAAGTGTGCAGTGTGAGATTTTAGGGTGGTAAAAAAAAAATAGAAAAGAAAAAGATCACGCATAGAATATATAAATTAGTGTCTTAATCTATATTAAATAATTAAAATTAAAAAAAAATTTACAACTTATATATATATATAATTTGAATAAATGAATCGTACTTATATTATGTTAATTAATATATAATTTTTTATGTTAATTTAAATTCGATCTATTTATTAATATATTTAAAATTTTAATTTAAACATGACTCATTTATTAAATTAATAATACAATATAAAATAATTATTATTAATTTAATAAATAAAATATTTAATTTGAACAAATTTATTCATTAAATTAGTGATACGATACAACATAATTATCATATTAACTTGAATTCATTTAATTTAACTTAATTTAATTATTTTAAACAATTTTTATTTTACCCGTATCATTTTTTTTTTTTTTTTGAAATTTGGAAACTTCGACCGCCAGTCAATGCCTTGGGAGACTCCGTCAGGGACACCCAGACCCTCGACTGCCCCTAGGACAACATCACAGGGATAAGCCCAAGTCCTTAATCAACAGGCGTTCGACTCGACCCCACTGACTAACGATACCAAACGGCCGAATAAAATCGAGGCTGCACCAAACTCTTATACTTGGGTGCACTCCAAAAGATTCAAACCCAGGATCATTATGAATTTCCTCTTAAGATAGAACTTTCCGGCTATTCCTAGTGGGTGCTTTACTCTATACTTATTTAGTCAATTACTCGATATAAGTGTAAATTAAACATCAAAATATAAAATAATTAGTACTATATACTAACTATTAAATAATTAACTAAACAATATATAATAAGTCAATAAATATTACGTATTTGAAGTCTAATTTAAATATATTTTAATAATTTCACGGACACCATAATCATTACATTTCAAATAAAAATTACAAAAAACAAAAATATAAAATTCAATAATTCCACCAGTAATTTTCTAATACCAAAATCATCCAAAATTTTAAATTCAAGGACAAGTTATTCTTAATTTATCAAAATATCTTTACAAATTTTAAAAATATAAAATAATAAGTTAATTTATTTTGTGGGTCATAAATAGATAATTAAATTAGAAAAATTTGATTATTTGATTAAATAATTATGTCGAGAAATTGAGTGGAAACAATTCCTCTATTTCATTAAGTAATCCTGTCAAAAATGGGTAATTAAATAAAAAAATTAAAATTTGAACATGACTCATTTCGTAAGTGGGTAATACAAATCTAACACAATTATTAATCGTATCATTTTCACTTGCCTAAACTTGCAAATTTTGTGTTGTGTTCACCCGAATAATCGAAGTGTGTTTGAAATTGCCGTATCTAATTTATTTTATTTTATTAGGTCAAAGACCATTTTTTTTTGTCATCAATAATTTTAAATAGTTTTTTCCCACTGAATTATTATGAAATTTGCATAAATTTAAGTAGTTTGTTTAAGCCCTTCTAACATAATTATTTGATTTAAAGATGATTGAAAAACCACTTAAATATATTACTTAGAATAATTTATATGTAAAACATAGATAACCTCAATAATTTTTTTTTTTTTTCAATTTTTTTTTTTTCACATTTTGACGTACCCAAATCCTATCTTACTCAATACACAAGCATATATTACTGAAAAAACAAATTGCTCTTTAGAATAAGCATATATTTCTTATGTCAAATAAAAAATATTATATATTCTTAGTGACGTATATGAAAAAAATCTACTCTTTACACTTATCATGAACCCTAATTATATCCTCAGAAGTGAACAAACAATCATTATCAATCAATTACACAGAAAAGAAAATTAATTTACATAATAATATCAAACAGATAGATTCATTATATTTGCTAATATAAAGGGATATGCCTCAAAATTAAATAATAGCATATGTGAAAGCTATGGTTACTATAAAATGAAAGTTGACGGATGTTTGATAAATATTGGCTAGCTATCAGATGAAAATTAAACGTGATGGTTAAAAATAAAGTGTTAAATAGCATTCAAAAATATACATTCATATTTTATATATCTATATATTTTTATAAACAATTAATAAATTAAATTTTTTTATTACTTTTTTTTTTTTTATCAAATCTTATGTTAATTATCCAAATTTTATCTACTACATTTTTTTAATCAAATTTTGTATTAATTATCCAGATTTTATTAAATTTATATTAAATAATTAAATATATAAATTGTATCAATAAAAGTGCAAACTGAATAAAAATGGACGTGCCTTTAAACAAAAACATGGCTGTGCCTTTAAAAGAAAAGGAAAAAGAGAGAGGCTGTGCGTAAAATCAGGTGGGCAGCTACAGTCAAATTCAGGTTTAACCAAACATTTTATCGGCTGGGCACAGCTGCAAGAGAACCCAGCTTTCTAACTTGCATACCAGAGAACAAAAAGCTGCAAAACTTAACTTTCTCTTCTGCAATAAAACTAAAGCTTCCCTTAGGATTATAGTGTTTTTACTGTATTTTGAAAAGCCAAAAGCGTTTCATCCCACAACAGTCAACAGCAGTAACATAAATGATACTATGCAAAAATATCAAACCGAGCTTAAATTAGTTAGCATTATTCACTTCTCCATAGTGAGCCTAGAAATAGATAAAGAAAGTTTGAACTTCTGTAGAAGCTGAGGGCACCTCACAATTCAACTTTACAGCTTCTATAATGTGTAAAAAAAACAATACCGAAGTCCAAGCATTCAAACAGGGAAAGTACTGTTATACCAGAAAGATGAAGAAATGAGAAGAGGGGTATCTATTGCGGAAGATTATGTGTCTAGCTATCCATTGATTAATATCACACATACAGTTTCTTTTTGTTGAAGGAGGGAAAAAAGGTTTCCACTCCATTATGCTATTGCACAATTTTTCCCGAACTGCGGAAGAGCTATGATCATATATACAAATTACTTGCATTTTGTAGTACACAATTTGAGATGGATCAGTAACCTAACCATAGAGATGGTATTGGCTGAAACTTGTTCTTTGCACAGGCCAATATATCGTAGTATTCGACTTGATTGAAGCAGTCACGAAAATCTGTGAAGAGCTTTTCAAACACTTTCCACTGCACTTTGTTTGATCTAGAATATGGATACGGAAGGAAAACCTGCAGTAGATTGAGGGGGAAAAAGATTAAGAACCTGCATGTATCTGAGGCATAGGAAAAAAACAATTGTCGCAAGAAGAAATCTATTTTAGCTTTCCATTTTCTCCAAGAAACAAACATAATTGCAAGTTATAGATGCTTGAAATTTTGTCTGCCTATGTTTATATCCAGAAAATAGTTAAGTGGTTTTGAAAATAGGAAAAGATATCTGATACAATTAGAAACTTCATTAGTGGTCTTCGAACACAATTGCAAATTCGTGCTTGTGAATTTTGCGTCCGCTTATGTTTTTATCCAGAAAAAAGTCAAGTGGTTCTCAAAATAGGAAAATAACTATATTTCAATAACTTCATCAGATGTCTTAGAAAAATTTAAGAGAGGCTTATGATAATTTTCTGACTATCTATAGGAGGTTATAACTAAGCATGTTAGAAGTTCTCTTTAATACTAATGTTGGCCTTTACCTAAGAATTTAAGCTTTTTGGTCTCGTAGTTTACCAACATAGTTAGCATCAAACCCATGGTCCCGTGTCTGAATCCTCACTAGCTCACTTCAATTAATTCATCTCTTGAACCAACATCCATCCCGGCCTTGCCCAATCTCTTGGATCCACACCTGTCCCAGCCTCGCCTGGTATGCATCTTATCCACATCCTGGGCCATTAATACTTGCTTTCAATACTAATTTTGTTCCCTTCACTCAATGCCTAAGCTTTTGAGTATAATAATTTTACGAACAAAGTCAAATCTCTGGGGAAAGTCAAATAAGTTTTTCGTTTGCCATCACTGGATACAGTTTTGGGTGGCAGTGGGCATGAAGGAAGAAACCTAAAAGAGAATTCACTTCAATCCTAGGTCATTTCTTAAATATGAAACAATAAAAGCCCTCCATTTTCCCATCTGCACTTTCCGGATTCTGTATTGACTGAGTGGCTTGCATATGTGTGTGTGTGTGTACGTGTATATCTTTGCACGTATTACTGATGTTTGTATGTTCATCTGTTGGTTTCAACATGGTTTCAGTATGTATTGATAAGATGTAACAGAAAAAAAGTGTTTCTGAAAGGCAGCTTACATCACCCTCCAGTGCAAGACGTTTAAGTAAGAGAAATGTTTGCTCATTTTCCTCCAAATTGTCAAGAACAGCCAACCAGATCTGTGAAGAAAGCTCATGTGCCATGTCTCTTGACTTGCCACAAGCAATAAACTGATCTGCCAAAACTCAAAGACAGTGTGGTACTCAGAATGGTTGAACTCTTCAGGACAAAAATTGGTACTATCATAATATAATAACATTAAAGTAATAGGTCACATAAATTCAAGTAAATCATGATTCCCAATTTCATCAGTTCTAGATATAGGTTGAATACTCAACTCCACAAAGGAATTCGTATGCAAGGATTTTCTTATCTTACCTTTGTCAATCGTACAAAAGGTCATTAACAATTAGAACGGAATATACACATTGCACCAAGGATATCCTTGAACAGGAACCTAACATGGCTTATAGAAGACTATAAATGTGCTTGCAATCACGTAATATTGACATGATGCATGTGCCAGAAGAAAAAACACATAATATTGTAGACAAACCAAGCAGCGTATAAACAGCTTGACTGTCTTGTGAAGATACTCGATTGAGACAGTTCATTAAACAGTCAAGCTCAAACCTAAACTCTAAGCTTGATTAATTTCTTAAAAATCAACATTTTATTTCAGAGAGGATAATTATTAATCCAGCATAATCAAATACTCAAAAAACTTTGAACAGGTGACACTGAATAAATATGCATTATTCGTATAAAAATATAGCTTTGATTCTACTTATGACATATATTTTTTTGCGTTTCCACGTACCTAAACCCCACCCCACCGCACCCTATGCATAGACAGTAGAAACAAATAAAGAAATTCCCCCTTCAAGGTTGATGGGAAAGAAGGAGAGGGGGGTGGGGGTGTTGATCGATCCTTATCTTTTTGCTTCCACGAAAAGAGGCCAAACTAATTACACTATCCCCTTGAGGAAAAATAAAAATATAGTTATTTCAAGAAAAATACTCCAATTTTCTAATCATATAATTTTTGCTTCCTATGCAAAGATGCTTTTGCCTCACAAGCAGACATCTGGTCCAACATTTTACCTTTTTTCACACAATAATATATTGTTCTGTTTCCTAACACCTCACCCCACCCAAAAATTAAAGAGAATATGCATTCAAAAATCTGATGGATCAAGCTGCAGCATATTTTGGGCTTGAATCAAGCTGAAACTCACTTCAAATATAAATGGAACAAGCTTGAGTTAGGAACACATAATTCGACTTAACACTTTTATAGTTATAATAATATGTATCATAAGTGAGAACATAAAATTATTAGACAACAGCCATCCATACCTAAGTATACAGATTGTCTATTTCATCCTCATCAAAGAATAAATAATGGCAACAAACTAGAAACAGGAAAAAAAGGAAGTGGATAACGTACCAATAACTGTTCCATGCAGTACTCCTGAAGAAAGTGGCAAGGCTGAGACTTCGAGTTGCTCTTTCAAAAACAGATAAGTATGGCCCACAACCTCATCTATCTCACCATCGAGGGAAAATATGTGTTTACTAATGTATAAAGCTATGTATCTCCTGAAAACAGAATATAAGACTTAGAATAGCACTAAGCTGGGAAACATTATGGCTTTATTTGTGAAAAGAAGAGACTAATTTATAATACACTTACAAATATTGAAACCCAATTTAATGTAAAGACCCTTTCAATAGAGTATTCAACGCCAAGAAAAATGGTATTTTGGATGTTCTTATCTGTTTGTTTAGTTATGAAGACTTCATTTCATATTTAGTGACATTTATCCAGAGTCCACATCCTTGAAAACTGAAATAAATTTTCATCTACATAGAAAAGCCAATTTGTCAGGCCAAGAGGGCTTGAAGGAAAAAAATGTTTAGATTTTACCTTCTACTTAACCCTCGAGGAATAGGCCCAGGCCACCTTTTAGCTTGACCAGCCAAGGGAAAAGTCCTGTTAAGAGCAGCTTGCCACAAACATTCTCCTCTAAACAGATTAGCCCACTGCTTTTTAACACAAGATATTTGAGCCCACTCTGAAACAGGGACTCGGATAAAAATTTCTACCAGAAGATGATCCGGAAGCTTTCCAATTGAGCTATCAGCCGATGTCAACGTGTCATTACTAT
>JAWDEX010190438.1:0-12794 GCA_035221805.1 Trichilia hirta | reverse complement strand
TTTAATAAACTATTTATAGAAAGAAAAGAAAATTGTTCATGCAGTTTAGAGAGAATTTCATCCACTTTTACAATAAAAGAAAGAAAAAAAAATTTAGTTATTTTAAGAACTAAAATACTAATAACAAATAAACAATCATTTATATAATAATTTAAGATTATTTCTATTTCAACTTAAATATATAAATAAAGAAAATGATGACATACTTTTATAACATAGAAAAAGGTAAAATAATAGTGATATATAATATGGGTAGCTCGGCTATTAAATATAAAAGTAAAAAAAAAAAAGTAAACTTCCATATTATTGTCATATTTATTAGAATTGGTCAATGATAAGCCAAAAAATTAAAATTAAGCAATAGTAACAAACATATCATTATTCAAATTTAGTGCCTCGAATTATGCTATCCATTTATCAAACAAATTTGACAAATAGTTTGAAATTTAAGTAAACTACTTATTGTCACAAATTTGAGGCCAAGTCCATTTAATAGGTGTCAACCAAATTTTACAACTCATTAATTAGAGAAAATCGAGTTATGACATATGGATATTATTTCAATTCAAACTTCTAAACCATTTTCTATCTTTTCCTTTTAAAGTTAGGAAAATAAACAACACATTTTTAATTCATTTGAAACATGAATTAACATTATATCCCTAAAGAAGTAAATGTGGAGCAAGGGATTTGCTACTTTTATGAATAGGGTAATTTGGGACATCTTTAATGTCCTGTCAGTATTAGTTCTAGAATTCTCTAAGAAAAAAAAGAAGACTTAGAATGCAATCCTGAGTGTGTTAGCAACTAGTTCATTTATAATGTGCATGCAAAAATTAACCATAAGTGTACAATGTCGAATTTTATAGTATAGAATGGTGAGTATGGTTTATTGCATCTACAAGAATTTTTTTTAATTCTATTAATTACTATTGGTAAATTGATAATAATTTTATCTAGATGATTAATTAAAAGAGTAATGAATACTAATTAGAAAATTGAATTATAATTTACAAATATACAGTAGAGCACAGCAATAAACAATCTAAAACCTAAAGTATAAATATTCTAGATAATTGATTTCACTTACCTTTAACTATATTTTTTTATGCCAATTTGTTATTTAATTAATTTTGAATTTATAAGATAAGAATCTAATGCATTTGACTAACTCTCCCAAGATTGAGTCATATCTATTCCTAAAGTTCAATTTTGATATCTCTATCTAAAATTAAGAGTTAGAAATACTTTACATTCTTAATTTCTTTTAAGTGTCTTAAAGAGGTTTAATAATCTCTTGACTCATTAATGCCCAGGGTTATATTGTCCAAATTTTATTCTAAGATTACCTCTCCTAAGGTTGAATCCTAAATGTAAAATCATCTAATTGTCACTAATGAACTAAAAACATTAAGCATACTATAATACAAATAAACTTGCAGAGAAAGAACAAACCAAAAAACTAGAAATGAAACTATCTAGTTTATTATTCAATCTTTTTTAGGTCTACAAGAAAAAAGACCTGACATAATTGGCTACCTCTTCTAATGTCAAGCTAATTAAAACTCTAAATTCTAATTTTAATAGCTAATCTGACTTTTAATTTATGTTTTTTGTCTTTCACTCTGGAAAATTCTAATTTCTTACCTAAAAGTAAGAGTTCAAGTTCATTATACTTATTCTCTCTTGATTAATAATTTTATCAATCATTCTTTGGTTAAGACTTTGTTTAGTTTCTAGCATTTTTTGTTTGCATTTTTATGTTTTTTATTTTGTTTATTTTTGTATAGGTAATAAATTCAATATATTCTTCAAAGAATGTGATAAAATATGAAGGTTTGATGGCCTTTTAAAAGGTAATTAAAGGAGTGTCAAGTGAAGGATGTAAACTTTTCAATAAAGGACAATATAGTGTAGAAGTGAGATTGACCTTTGGAAGTTTAAGGGTATTTTTGTCATTCTCAAATGTCCTAAATGAAAATATAGTCTTTTAGAAATTTGTATTATATGAATTAGGCTTTCTACATAGTACTTATAAGCTTGATTCAAAGATTATTTAAGTCTTCAAAGTTGGGCTCGAAAATCTATAGACTAATATCTTTTTAAAAATGAGTAGCATTTAGTAAAATAGTCATATCTTAAGTTATAGCTATTGGACTAAGGTGATTCAAAATACATTGGAAAGTTGACTTTTATCCTAGGATTATATGAGAGGATAAAAGCATTTAAAGACATTTAGGGTATAAAAGTAGGATATAAAACTAAAAGATAGGGAACCTAGTGCTATAGCCTTAATTTCGGGTGTCATAGTGCTAGCCAGCAGCCAAAACAATCAAAAAACAAAAATATTGGCACTGTAGTGCCAATTTCTGGAACTATAGCACTAGTTTATAGCTAGAAGATACATTTTTTCTTTCTTTTTCTATTTTTCCCTTTTAAGCTATGTGTTTTCGAATATATAAAAGGAGGAATTTTTTGGAATTCAAAGGGAAGCAACCACCACTCCTAAAAAATAAAGAAACCTTAAAAAAATTACGGAGATTAAGTGAAGAATAATGGATTTGGAAGATTAAAAGAGGATTTCACCATGAGTTTTTCTTTCTCTCTCTAGTTTTTTTATTTTCATCATTGTGAACTATGAAATAATGGATTTGTATAGTGTTTGTTTTAGTTTTTTTATTTTAGAATGAATTTACAATCTAGAGTTTTGATTTAATCTATGCCTTGTGGATTATATATTTATCTAATTCATTTATTTAATCTTTTCAATGGTTTATTTATACTAATCCATACTTTATGCCTCTAATTTCTTATTTGAGAATTAGTTAATGTTAAACTTAAAATTAGTCATTCGTAAAAGGTAATCTTAGGTTGAAATTTAATTGGTATAACTTAGGTAATCATTGAGATAGGAGACCATTATTACCTATAAAAACTACCAAGAGAGAATCAAACAAACAATCTTGAACTATTAATTTTAGGTAGTAATTTAGAGTTTTTTATAGTGACAAATGAGAAACAAGAATTATAGATAAGCTATCAAAAATAGCATTTAAAGTTTTAATCACTTGACCATGAGAGAGATAATCAATTGCATTAGAAATCTTATCTTGCAGACTTGAGAATGGTTAGATAATGAACTAGATAATTTTGATTGCTTTCTGTTAATTAACTATTTTGTAAATTTATTTATACTATACTATGCTTATTGCTTTTAGTTTATTGGCTATGGATTAGATGATTTCAAAATTAGGATGAGATACTTGGGTGAGGTTGTCCTAAATTAGAGCTCGTATAGTACAATATATGGTGTTAATGAGTTGAAAGGCCATTAAATCCTTTGAAAAAATTCAAAAGGAATCGAAGAATGTAAGGCATTTTTAACTCTTCATTTTAGATAGGAATATCAAAATTGGGTTTTAGGAATAAACTTGGCTTGATCTCGGGAGAGATAGCTAAATAAATTAGAATTCTTGTCTTATAAACTCAAGATCAATGAAATAACAAATCAGAATCAAAATATAGTAAAAGTTTAGGTGAAATCAATTCTCTAGAATATTAGCACATATGATTTCTATTTGTTTGTGGGTACACCATTTTATATTTGTAAATTATATTTTAATTTTTTAATTTAACATTTATTATTCTTTTGATTGATTGTTTAAATAAAATTGGAGTCAATTTCTCCATAATAATTAATATAATTTAAGTTAATTTCTTGTGAATATGACAATACTGTACTTATCACTTTTATATTAAAACTTGATATCGTATACTTGTATTAATTTTTGCATGCACATTGTAGAGCAAACAGTTATACATGAAAAATTAAAAGAAAATAAGAAGAGAAACACTTAATAAATGAGGTCTAATCGCACATTCCTTCTCTGAGTTGCATTATCTTTACTTGAGATGCCCTATTTCTCTTCCTTTTTTCTTCCTTTCTCTCTTTGGTAACCAAATTGGCTTTGGAGGTTGTGTATACACCAATTCAGCCCTCTGAGAAACCCCAAGGTTTCTTTTACAGTGCTCTTGTAAACCGAGTTAAGTTTAGAAGCGAGGAAGAAGTGAAAGCCTGAAATAACCTTTCCAGCACACTACGACGCTCAATTGTTTAGAAGCTTAACAATTCTCCTCTTTTAACACTTCTGTGATTTCTCCGTCAATACCACAATACTAAGTTTGATACTTATCTTTAAATTTGAATTTCGATACGCTAAGGGACCTTCAGAATCCATCTTTGAGTAATGATATTCCTTAGGCGGCAAAATAAACAAGAGCAATTGAAAAATTCATAGACTATTGTAAATAACGTACGGTAACATCAGTTTCAAGGTACACCGCAAGGATTATACAAACCCTCGTCATGGCATTATTAATGGAATAAGAGATTCATAGTCATCACCTACGCCCCTTAGCAATTCATAAAACTTTTGCTAATCTTCTAATGGTGTTCCCAAGGCTTTATAAATTCATCACAAACCTCCTTAAAACATTTGATATAGTCATTTGTCGTGCTGAAATTTTTCTGGTTATACAAATGTAACTTTTGCATAATAAAGAACTCTTTGTCCTTGGTCTACAAGCGAAGTGTTCAACAAGAGACCGCCAAACTTCTGCTAATGTTTCAAGTGCTACTATAAGGCCAAGAACATCTTTCGATAAGTTTCCAACGACCCACCTTTAATGGAGTCTGTCCAATCTCCTTCACGAGATATATCGTTGATCTGTTGCATACTCTTTCTAGTTGCGGATCCTTCAAATTTTGCAGAATTGTTAGCAATGAACTGATCAGGCTTGGGACAACTTCCATTTAAGAAGTCTCCTATACCTTGACTTTCAATAAGGCCATTAATTTATCTCTTTAATAACATGTAGTTATCGTAAGAGAGTTTTAAGGAAAAAAACCTTATCAATGTCAAGGATGGAGAGAGGTGCTCGAAGAAGTCATAGTTGCCAAGAAAGAATATAATACCATGAAAAAATAAAAAGAGCTTCCTTCTGTATTCTAAATGAAACCTGAATTTTATTCAGTATATGCTTTTTCATGTATACATGGAGATGGCTTACAGGTATTATATGAACTTGAAATTATTACTATTAGAAGGTATCGCACCTTCATATAGCTAAGGTCAATAAATTGCAAAATACTAAAAAGACAATCTATTCTTTCCTTGATTTTCTCAGGTTGATTGTTTTCATTTTCTTCAATTTTTTTTTTTCTTTCAATGTTTTTGCAGAATGATATTAAGAGGCTTCCATTACAGAGTAATTGTTTGCTTTATAGTGTTGTGGCAGCGTGATTTCTTTCGTTTGATATTACTGGTGAATGATTCTTCCTCTAATATTTACTATACAATGATTCTTTCCTTTCTGTTCATCAACACATCCATATGATAGGTTATGCTCCAAGCATGCCTATATGAGTGCTGGTATAGCTGCTGTGCTTGCTACTTTTGTACGAGCGTCATTGTTGTGATATGTTGCATGTGCTATTAATCATATATATTTGTAATTTACCTCTTTTTGGATCTTAATTTTGTAGTAAGTAGATTACAAAATTATATAAAAGGTTAGGCACAATAGGCTTATAACATGTCCAAAGTTTAGAAGAAAATTTTTTAAAAATTATTGTATTATTTCTACATCTTTTAATTATAATATAAAATATATGCAAGAAAAATTCTAGCTATAGATTAAGAGTCTCAAATCAAATCATTGACATATATTAAATAAATGCTACAAAATTATTATCACAAATATATATAAAAATAGTTATATTTGTGACAAAAAATAATCCAATCAAGCCCTTGATATTGATATAAAAAATGAGACAAACCTATTTATATACGTTTTTATAGACCGTCATTGTGTTCAAAATAGATCAAAATTCAAATGCTTTGTCTCAGTTCCCAACATAAAAAACAGTCGTCCTTTTATTTTTAAGGATTTTATAGTTATGTATTTTTTTTCTTCTGAAAATGGCCAAGCCATCCTACCCTAAAAGTTGTAAAAAAAAAAATAGAAAATAAAAAAATTTTGAGGGTAAGTTGAAATATATCCTTTTATTTTCAAATATTTAACTAACAAATATCCTTAAAACATTTATTAAAATTTTTATATTTACTATGTTATACCTTTTAGTGCATTAAAATTTATTATTAATTATTATATTATATAGTAAAAATTATTATAAATAATAAATATAAAAATTTTAACCATTGCTCTGAGAATAATGGTTAACAAACACTATCTTTAATCACAGTTTTATAGACAGTTGATCATGGGATTCGTAATCAACGTGGGTAACGAATTAACAATGAATTTTGACATCAAGAATCGTGCAGCCATTCCTTTCGACTTACTAAGAACCAAATTCTTAAATCTTAAATTGCATGTGATGGCAGACATAAAGGCCGGCCTTGTCGTGAAATGAACTGTCTCCATTCATTTTTAAATTCTCGATTAACATTTCCAGTACAAGTTCTATCACTAACACCTACCACATGATCCCATGACTGAAGAGATTCGGATTATAGATCTGACCTGTGATGCATTCATGTGCTGCTTCTACTCAATTAATACTATAAAAAAGTGCTTAATATTACAACAATCATTTTTTATTTAGACGACGAAAAAATTCATGTACTCAATTATTATTGCAGCGTCTAATAATACATACACGGTAGTAGACACTTATCCTTGAATATACGTATTCACAAATCGTATAGCATCGGTCCTATATCAGTTAAGACGCATGTAAAAGGATCACACTACAGTAATACCAAGTACAATATAAAATCTCGACCTATATCTTAATGTATCTGTCGAAATAAAATTATAGCAGCTCAAATTCAGGATCATAGCACAAGTACAGAATGTACTCCAAACTCTTTACTACCAGGTCATTCCAATCGGATGTGTTACAACAATAATTAAAATATAAATTTTCTTCTAATTATTAATGCGGCATTTAAAAAAATAGAATTATATTATTATTACGTAACTTTTTTTTTTCACTCTTATAATATTTTTTTTACATTTGTAAAATATTAAATATATGACAGAAATATAATTTTGTTATATCAATTTGTCTGATTGAGTTTGTAAAGAAATTTGCATATTTAGAATTATTCATAATATTATATTTTTATTTTAAAAATAAAATTATTTTTTATTCACATAATTTAATAAAAACATTAATTTGTTGGATAAAATAACATTTATTGACCCATGTATCTGTCATTAATACACAACTTAACATCACAACTTAAGAGTAAAGTAACAAGAAGATTTGCAGCAATTTTTTTTCAATTCATATTGAGGAGGTTTATAATTTAAATGTACAAAAAAAAATTTATTTTGGCACCGTCAAGTTGAGAACATGAACATTATATCTATTATTTTGTCAGTTATTTTTAAAATGTGATCTCTTTAATATTATTATTTTGATATTTTATTCTCAAATTTCAAATTCTAACGGCACCCTTGTAAATAATTCTACTTGAATGAAATATTTGCCATGCACAGATAATATGAACGTTGTTCACCTGTAAAAGGATTTTATACTAGTTAATATATAAAAAAAAAAAAATTAATTTTAAGTTTCATACATTCAAGTTTTACCTTTACTTATATATAAAAATAAATTAAGAATTTTCTCCTCAAAATTAGCATGAGAAGAATTGATTCTTCATCTTTTAATATAACTTAATATAAAACGAATTTCAAATATGAATTGGCATTTCATATTTTGATGTAAGATTAATTTATAATATTAAATTTAAGAATTCCTAAAAAGGGTAATACAAATTTTACATATTTTTCATTTTATATTAAAAATGTACATATGTTGTTATGAGTGTGACAATGATATAAATTGATATAGACCCAACACCATAATCCATTATATAAAGATTGTGCCTATAATATCATACCATCAAAATGATATACGAGAAATTATAGATAGAGAGAGACGGTTTAGGTGTGCCCAATTCTGATGTGCAGGGGACCCATATTTGAAATTTTCCTATGTTGGAATTGATATTTGTGGTCAAAAGATTCTTAGCTAAGAATAATAATTTTACAAAAAAAAAAAAAAAAAAACTAAAAAGAAGAAGAACAAGAAAACAAAACGTTTGAATTTATAAAAGAAAAAAAAAATGATAATTGGCATGAGAAGAAACTAGAGACGCCCACTTGTTCCAAAACTAAATAAAATGAAATAAAAGGGGGTGGGTGACCAACCTATAAAGATTCTCCAATTTCTTCGGTTGTTATTTTATATATTTAGTATCTTTCTAATGTTTCTAGAAGCTTAGCTTTATTAAATATTTATGAGACAACAACATTTTAGTCCCCCAAATTTGATAAAATAACAAATAAGGATATAGCCAATGGCTCTTAAATTTGTTGCAATAACAAATTAGTACATGATCCATTATTTTTTACTAATAAATTAGTCTTTTTTATATTTATATTGAATAATTATATTGTAACTTAAATTATTACTCTAAAGTGATGTTATTTCTTTTTTAAAAAACAAATTAATCCTTAAAAGTTGATTCATTAGAAATTGGCAAATTATATTCTTAAATGTTATTTCGACAATTTTTAGGGACTAAAAATATTGTTATCCCAAATATTTATAGTAAATTAAGTTAGGAAAATGAATATAACCAACCATGTTCTATATAATTTAAAATAGCCGGCTTTGGTGACATGTTCTTATGGATAGGATTGGAAGGCAGGCTGGTTGAATTTTGGAAATGACATAAATTTATAAAATAACCATAGTTGGTAAATTTGTAATAACTTCTATTAAATCACGATAACACAATTTTTTTTAACATTAAATATTTTATAGTGGACACAGCAGCATACGCGAAGCATTGAACAAAGCAACCCCACTATTTTTAAAAAACAAATAAATAAACGAATATTCATAAAATTTAGTTGTTTTATAACATTTAGTTAATTTAATTATTATGAGATATGAAATATATATGATGGTTAAAATTTATGAGATATTTGTAATATAAGTAATAAGTTAAAATGGTTATTTATAATTTTAAATAAAATAATAATAAAAAAGTAGTAAAATTAAAAAGATATACAATATTATATTATAATCTGGCAGGAGAAATTAGTTACTTGATGTAGCCGAAGTTGACAACAGTAAGTGGAGCAAATAGAGGCGGTCTTCTAGAAACCCTCTTATTAAAAATTAATTAATTAATTAATTAAACTGTTCGAAAGGAAAGAGGGGATGGAAAGACAGAAGACCAATAAATGAAAAAGATTAGAAGTCCACGAGGAGATAAAGAGTGAATTGTGACAGTCAAACAAATTTGTAGAGGAAGAGCCCCCCGTGTTTACATGAATATAATGGCCGTAACCCTTTCTTGCTTTTCATTCCTTTGTGGTTAATATAGAAATAATAAGGTTTAATTGTGATTTAAAAAAGAAAAAAAGAAGCAAAAATTTTAATCATTATAGAAAAAATTTTTATTTTCAATCATAAATTAACTGAATTTTTTAAAGACTAATTGACAAAATTTAATTTTTTAATTTTAAAAATTTAAATTAATGTTACGGATATAAATTTTTATACAAATTAACGTGATAACATTATATGATTATTGTATATTTTTGTTTGAGTCAAAATTTATGAGAATAAGAGAAAAAAATTATAAATTTATGTGATAATTAGCAATACTTTCATATTAGTTAATACGAAAAAGTTTATAGAGGGAGTTTATATCCCTAACATAATTAAAAAATTTAAGGTGTTATTTTGATAACAATTTTTAAAAATTAAAATTATCAATAAAAAATAATAAAATAAATAATATAAGTCATATGACAATGATAATGATTTAATACATTATAATAATTTTAATGGAAAAAATTGTACAAAAATTATATGTATATAAAATTTAATTATATTAGAATATGATGTGACAATATTTTCACTCAATTATTAAGGATAAATTTAATATATATTACACAAGAATTAAAATTTTAACATAAAAGATGAAATATTAAAGACAAAGTCAAAAGACTAAAATTGAACACAAAATTTGATACATTTACCACAAAATTTAAAATTGTAAATGGATGTAACAATGGATGCAATATATTTTGGCTAGTACCATATAAATAGTAAATCATGAACATAATCGCATTTAAAATTTGGCCAGAAAGTCAATTTAATTTTATTTATTTTAAAAGTATTTAAGTTGAATATGGTAAAAAATACTACACATCAATGATTTTTATGATATTAATTTATTTATTTTATAATAATTATCCGTAGTAGATTAATAAAACAATATAATAGTATTAATATATTATTTATTTATTTTAACTTATATTTAATTATTTAAGAATAAATATTATATTACAAAAAATAAATATAATAATATTAATGTTATTAAAATATTATTTTATCGCACATTTATCTTACAATATTTATTTATAAATAGAATATAGGTAACTCGATCAACAACAGCATCATTAATTGATCTATAGTGCCAATGAAGATGATTAATAAATTTATTATTAAATAAATAAATAATGCTATTAATTTCAAAACTTTCGTTCATAACATCACTAAAAAAAGATTTTTAGTGATCATAACTGTATTTGTCAAAAATACAAAATATCATTAATAAAAATTCTAATGAAAAAAATTATATTTAGATTATTGCTAATGTTTTTGGTACAACAGTAAACAATAACAGTCAAAACAATTAGTGGCAGACAAAAAATATTGTTGCCAGTGCACGGAATAGCAATAATATGATTTGTTGCAAAACATTATCACCGAAGTTAAATGCTGTGGCCATACAAAACATATATAGAAAAAGGATCCCGACATACTCAAAACATTTTTTTTAAGGCAGTTAACAAAATTAGTTTAGTTATTATCAAAATATTATATTAATAAAATAATTACTTAATGCATTAGATAAAGAAATAAATTCACTCATAATTTGAGAAAAAATATGCAGTTCGATGCTATTCTTCTAATTTATCCAACCATATCCCGCAGCGTCAAAATCTATATAACATGTTTTCACTTATTTTGTTAATAAGCATTTTCATAAGTGTATTCATTCATCTCCCGTATATACAGGATTTTAGAATATTTTTAGTTAAACCTGTGTAACTTAAATCTTAAACCTTATTCGTACTTAAATTCTCTAAAATCTCAATTATATCTTCACTTTATATAAATTTGTACCTTTTCTCTTATTCATATCAACTATATTACTAATTTCTCAACTTTTAGTACATCATGTTTCTAAAGTGTAAACATTCAGACATTTATCCAACTTTTAATAATGAAATCCCATGGCTAACTTCATATTATCATTACATTTATCAATTCAATCTCAACTTATTGTCTAAGCATAATCTTCTTAAAATTCATTCCTATCTTCACAACAATCAAACTCTATTTAGTATATTCTAGTCTTTAAACAATTTAATTTACCTTAAATCATTAATGTACTCTTAAAACTTGGATTCTAATATGAATACTAAATCTTAAAACTTTACATTCGTCTAAAATACAAATAAATATTTAAAATAAGTTAAAAACCTTACCAGTGACTCAATTAGAACTTTAGAAAACTATAATCTTTGTCGATTGCATAAACCCCAAATTTCAACTCTGATGTGAACCCATAAGAATTAAACCCTTAAACTCATGAACAAATTAAATCACAGCCCAAGAAAGTCAATATGGATAGATTGAAAAATAACCCTAGATCCATTAGAGAACTTGACTTAACATATGCTCTACAAGTCATTAATAATCAAGTTCAAGAGTGAAGATATAAAGAAATGGACAGCCATATTATATTCTACATATAGGCTTGATGTAATCTTATTAAGATGCTTTACTCTATATTATTATTGTGTTAAGAGCTTATACAATTAATTAAATAGTTAATAGTTATTTGTGTTGTTTTTTTAGTATTTTAGAATTTTCTAGTGTTTTAAGGATTCTTAGTATTTTAGGATTTTTTAGTATTTTAAGGATTTCTATTGTTTAAAGGATTCTTAATATTTTAGGATTTGTTTTAGTATTTAAAGACATATTTAGCATGTTATTAGGCAAAGATTTTCAAAAAGATTAATAAATAAAAGTTTAATAACATGAATAGTCACTTTATATGAACAGTAGCTTCGTGAATTTTTTTCATGAACTTTCTTTGCACGTGATCTCGTAAGAGGACTTTCTAGAACTTGTAATAGATCTTGAACCATTTGATCAACTTATAGATCTTGTAGAGTATTTGGATTTTATCAAACTCCAAAACCCAACTTCCTCCTTGTTGATTTCTTATCATGAAAGTAATCATTATAGCAGTTGAAGAGTGATAAGTTTGTGCTGTTTTAAGTGAAGAATCAAAGAAAAAGAAAGATTTGTAAAAGAGAATGAGAGTTTAAAAAAGGAAGAGCAAAGAAGAGAAATGGGGGAGAAAGAGAAGAAAAGAGAAGAGAAGAGAAAATGATCCTCCCTTTCACGTTAGCCTATATTTATAAGGCCTTTAAAAATTACAAACATAACTTTAAAGCAATGAAGAAAAAAATTTCTAGAAAAGGCAAAATAAGAATTTCATAGGGCCAAGATGTTTGTCTAGTACCGAACACTGAAAAATCAACACCAATCTTCCCTGGCCACCTATAATTGGTGTCAAGTTTGACACTGATTTTGGGTGGACCAATTTTCCCCTACCTTTCTTTCATTCTACTTGCATTCAATCTTGATCCATCGGCCC
>JAWDEX010190419.1:0-12796 GCA_035221805.1 Trichilia hirta | reverse complement strand
TTCAGATTTGCAATTATTTTGTGTCTAAGACCGCATTGGAAATTGACATTTGATTGGTGAAGGAGAAAAGAGACAGGTCAGAACTCAAGCATAAGAGGCAGGATTATTTCCTTAGGTTAATCAATTTCGAAATTGCAGGTATCAAGTATTATTTATTTTTATCCCGACATTTTCGTACTGAACATTTATTGGGGTACTAACCAAAAATGATTGGTTTGTGTTGCAGATTTTGAATTTTAACTCTCTACTTACAAGAACCTTTTGGGTAGTGCATAGGAGAAACTCCATAAAATGATTAGGTTTGTTATGATTTATGTTATTGAGATTATTAATAATACTCTTTGCAATTAGCTTTGGGTAATGGTTTCAACAAAGTAAGCTTTATATAATTTTGAAAGAAAAAATAATTAATACTGATTGCTGCAGAAATTCCAGATGAAGAAATTGATGCTCTGACCTCGGAAGTAATGGCAACGATGACTCTCTGGTTTGTAGAGAAACTATTGAAATGCTGATTGAATTGCATTGTTTCCATATATTTTGAGGAAATCATGATGGCCTATTTTAGTTCATTTATATTTGCTCTTCGTTTCTCCTAATTATTTATGAAACAAGAATCAATATGTAACGGAATTTCCCCCTTTCTATGGCCAGTGTGAAGCAGTTGGCGAAGTTGCAGATGTTATACAGGTTTAGTTATTCGCTTCCAGGATTCAAGAATTTCCTCTAAAGGGTTCATTTCTATCAAATCAATTCATCTCATTGTTCACCGCTCTAAATAGCAGACAGATCTTCTAATTACAGCCGATAAGTTGAAGATACCAGTGAGCTTCGGATAAGTATGAAGCAGAAAAACGAGCAAGAGCCTTGAGAAAATGAGGCCATGCCATTACGGCCCTTTTCTTCTGTTACCCTTTTGTCAAATATTTTTGTAAGAAAATTGGGTTATTCACTTTCTTGTGTAAGACAAATGTTGTAATCCATTTTTAATTAATTACTTGTAAGCAGGATTTCTCTTCCCTGCATGCCTTAAGGAATCTCTTTTATCATTTACTTAGCTTCATCGACTCACAAAATGAGGGCATTATATCTTGCTTAATATGTTGGTGGATATTTCATACTTTTAATGTACTTAATGATATAATTTACAACTTTAATTCTTCTATTAAAAATCTTAATTTTTTTCATTTCTCTTCTCTTTTGTATTTATATATTTCTAAAAAATTAAAATTTTAATTGAAAAATTAAGAAACAATGATAAAAGAATTGAAAATTATAATAAAAAATTGAAAAAAAAATAAAAGTGTAATAATATAAAATATAAGTAAATTTATTCAAGCATAACCCCCATTAAACATCACAATTTGCAATCCAGTGAAGTCAATTCCAAAATAAATTAATTGTTAATTTACATATTTACTTATTTATTCCTTCTCTTGGGATTATTGGATAAGTCTTTGCTTGGCCACAATCGAGTTTGATTTTTTGACTCTGGAATTTCTCTTCGTTGTATCAGTCAACTATTGAATTTATTTTATGTCTAACATTTCTGCATTGTCTTTATCTTCACAATGATGTGCTTGAGTTGACTTTTCACTCAAAGTAGAAAATATTTTTTATTTTATTATATTATTATTATTATTGATATTTTTTAATTAATGTAATAATATAAGATGTGACCATGATCACATAATAAGATTATCTTAATTTGTGTAAAGATTTAGAGTCGCTATTGTTACTTTAAATTATAACTAAAAAATTATAATTACTCAACAAAATAACTAATTATTACAAATTTATTGATTTCAATTATTTTAAAGATTAATATGTATTATAATTACTCAACTGCAATTAATTTTCAGTGATAGGAGAGAGATGTTTACATTTGATTTTCAAGCATTAAACGCCAAAATCAAAGTCAAAGATTTGACAAATGATGGTCGACCACAGCTTGTTTGAGAAATTATTTAATTAATAGATAATTCCAGGAAACCAGGCATCAGGAAAAACTAATGGGCAGAAAAATTAAAACTCAAACCATGTACTTTACATATTATATTCTCACATCTATTCACAGCACTCTCTCTCTCTCTCTCTCTCTCTCTCTCTTTCTGTAACAAAATCTCAAATCTTTCCTGCATGGCTTCTTCTTCATCGTCTTCTTCTTGCAACTATGAGGTCTTCCTCAGTTTCAGAGGGGAGGATACGCGGGACAATTTTACTAGCCATCTCTTTAAAGAGCTGAGTGAAAGAAAGAAAATAAAAACCTTCAGTGATGAAGATCTGAAGAGAGGAGAGGAGATTTCTCCTTCTCTTTTGAATGCAATTGAAGGATCAATGATTTCAATAATCATTTTATCGAAAGATTATGCTTCTTCCAAATGGTGTTTGGATGAACTTGTGAAGATCCTTCAATGGAATAAAACAAATGGGCAAATTGTCATACCCGTTTTCTACCATGTTCATCCATCTGAGGTGAGAAATCAGACAGGATGTTTTGCTGAAACTTTTCGTAACCATGAAAAGAAATTCAGGAAGACGCCAGTAGCAGAAAAGGTTCAGAATTGGAGGGCTGCATTGGCAGAAGTATCCTATCTATCTGGATATGAATCCGAGAAAATCAGGTAACCATATCATTAGTCATTCACAATTTATGTTTTCATTATGAAAAGAGAGACCAAAATAGGAAAAACATGTTTCATTTTTTTAATTTTGTCTTTGCCCATTTTGGCTCATTGACTTTCATCTTCATATCTGGTAGGCCCGAATCAAAACTTTTAGACGTAATTGTCAAAGATATTTTGACGAAATTAGAAGATAAAATATCAGTCTCAACTGATTTCGATGGTCTTGTTGGAATAAATTCCCGAATTGAGCAAGTTAAGTCACTGCTATGTATTGGATTGCAGGATATTCGAATTGTAGGAATTTGGGGAATGGGTGGTATTGGTAAGACAACTCTTGCTGAAGCTATTTTTAAACAAGTTTCTCGAGATTTTGAAGGTAAATGTTTTATGGAAAATGTCCGAGGAAAACTTGAAAAAGGCGGTGAATTAAAACATCTACAAAAGGAACTTTTTTCTAATTTATTAGAAGAAACTGTTCAGAAAGATGATCCCAATTTACCACAACATACTCGAGAGAGGCTCCGACGCACAAAAGTTTTTATTGTTCTTGATGATGTGAATGAGTTGAAACAATTAGAATGTCTAGCTGGAAGACCTGATCAGTTCGGTCGAGGAAGCAGAATAATTGTGACCGCGAGAGAGAAACAAATTCTTGAAAAATATGGAGCGGATTGTATATATAAAGTCGAAGAATTCAAATATCGGGAAGCTTACGAGCACTTCAGTAATTTTGCCTTTAGACAAAATAATTGCACTGAAGATCTTATGGAGCTCTCAAATACGATAATAGACTATGCAAAAGGCAATCCATTAGCCCTTAAAGTTTTGGGTTCCTACTTTTGTTCTAGGAACAAACTAGAATGGGAAATTGCACTTCATAACTTAAACAGGATTTCTGATCCTGATATTTTTGATGTTCTTAAAATTAGTTATAATGAACTAAATCCGGATGTGAAAGATATATTTCTTGACATTGCAAGTTTCTTTGAAGGAGATGATAAAGATCATGTAATATCAATTTTTGATGATCGCTACTTGATGCTTTATGGATTGGACGTACTTTGTAAAAGGTTGCTCATAACAATATCAAACAAGAAGCTAGAAATGCATGATTTATTGCAAGAAATGGGTCGAGAAATTGTTCGTCAAGAATCTCAAGAGCTAGGGAAACATAGCAGATTGTGGCATCCCGACGATGTTCGTTATGTTCTAAAAAAAAATAAGGTAATCCTCTCTCTCTATATATATTATATGTATGTATGGTGAAGAATCAAATCATGCAAGTTTCATTTTCCATTATAACTTCTTTTTTATTTTATCAGGGGACCGACTTAATCAAAGGCGTGTTCTTGAACTTGTCTAAGATAGGAGATATATGTCTAGATTCCGGAGTCTTTACAAGTGTGCCTAGTCTTAGATTGTTAAAATTTTATATGCCTTCACATTTTGTTGATTCGTATACGAGCTCTAAAGTGCATCTTCCAGAAGGTCTTGAATATCTTTCTGACGAATTGAGATATCTCCACTGGCATGGATATCCTTTGAGAACGCTGCCAACAAATTTTAGTCCAGATAATCTCATCGAACTTAGCTTGCGTTATAGTAATATTCAACGACTCTGGAAGGAGAAAAAGGTACAGCTCATGATGCCTAACATTTATAGTTTTTAATATGAACTGTTAAATATCATTGATGCTAATTTATTCTGGTGTTTATTTATTTCCTTGCATCAGGAAGCTCCTAAGTTGAAATATATTGACCTCCAAAACTCTCAGCATCTCACTAGTATTCCAGACCCATCAGAGACCCCTAATCTTGAGAGAATTAATCTTTGGAAGTGCAAGAACTTATCGCCCGTTCCCTCCTCCATCCAGAATTTCAACCACCTTAGTCTCTTGTCCTTTAGCGGTTGCACAAGTCTTACTTCTTTTCCCCGCAACATTCATTTTAGGTCTCCTATAAATATTGATTTGTCCTCTTGCATTACTCTCACAGTATTTCCACAGATTTCGGGAAATATTATACGCCTAAATTTACAAGAAACATCAATAGAAGAAGTTCCCACATCAATCGAGAGCCTCACTAGCCTTCAAAACTTAGATCTCGGGGCTTCTGACAGTCTGACAAAGATTTCAACGGGCATTTGTAAATTAAAATCTCTTCGTTGGCTTGATCTTACTATGTGCTCAAAATTGGAGAGATTTCCGGAGATCTTCGAGCAAATGGGAAGTTTAGAATATATTGGTTTATCCTCGACTCAGATTAAAGAGCTGCCATCTTCAATTGAACTTTTAACAGGGCTTACAGAATTGAGGTTGAGCTATTGTAGCGAGCTTGGTTGCTTGCCAAAGAATTTGGGGAATTTAAAATCTTTGAAGTATATCATCGGAGGGAACTCAACCGTCAGTCGACTACCATCATCTATCAGTAATTTAAATAAGCTTGTAGTAGTTGAGTTTTCTGGATGCCGAGGTTGGGTATTTCCTCCATTATCAGGTTTATCTAATTTAAGAGAGTTATATTTAGCAGACTCTGACATAATTGAAATTCCTGAAGATATTGGTTGTTTATACTCGTTGGAAATATTAGATCTAAGTGGAAATAACTTCGAGAATTTACCAATAAGTATCAAGAAACTTTCTCAGTTGACGGAACTTTACTTGGACAACTGCAATATGCTTCAATCATTACCAGAGTTTCCTCTAGAATTAAAAATCTTAACCGCAAGCTATTGCAAGCGGCTCGAAACTTTGCCAAAGCTGCCAGAATGTCCAGAAAAATTAGATGCATCCATACTGTAAATTCTTTCCCAAGGGCCCGATGCCGTGAAAGTACTATACATTTTTAGTTATTGCCCAAAACTGAAAGAAAAAACAAACAACATTTTGGCAGGTTCACAACTAACAATTCAGCATCTGGCAGTTACAATGCTGAAATTATTCCGTTTATATGAAGAGGTACGCGATTCTGTTATGTAATTCTCCTTCATTTCTCATCTCATCTCTATATCTTTTGTCCTTACATTATAAACCATGATTTGCATGTCACAGAAACCAGTTGCAATGAGTATTTATTTACCTGGAAGTGGAAATATTCCTGAGTGGTTCAGTAACCAATGTTCAGGATCTTCAGTAACTATTCAACTACCACTGTTTACTTGCAACAGAAACTTCATCGGTTTCGCTCTTTGTGCTGTTTTCGGATTTGAGGAAGATTCTGATGCTAGAAGCCAACATCCTTTCACTGTTAGTTGTACCTACAGTTTTGATACAAACACTCGCTCAATGACGAAACATTGTGGTGGTGCTGTTCATAGTAAATACACGTTCTTTGAGTCGGATGAGGTCTTTCTGGGATTTGATCCATGTTGGACTCTTGGTCTATCTGATGATGAGCATCATGCTGCTGTCTCAATTGATTTCCACGTTGTGACTAGTCCCCTTCTGTCGTATGTAGAGTTTCCAAAGGTGAAATGCTGCGGTGTGTGTCCAGTCTATGCACATCTCAATGAGTTCCCACCCGATACGTTTACCGTAAATATGATGCCACCAACAGAAAAAGAATACATTCAAATTATGAAATTAAATGAGGAGAGCACGATGACAGAGGAGGAAGTTGAATCAAGTGCCAAAACAGTAAGTCCAATGCTGTTGGTTTCCTGTTGTCTCTGCGAGATGGGTTGGCTTATTTCGTTTACTCATGTAAGTCCAATGCTCTAAGTAATTTCTATTTTTCTATGTCGTTGAGGTGTATATTTTTAATCAAATAATTCATTTTCTAATGGCTATAATTTTGTTCTTCAGATTCATACTTGTTTTGTGTCCAATACCACTTTGGAAATTGACATTCGATGAGTGAAGGAGAAGAGAGAGAGGCAAGAGCTTGACATAAAGTTTCATATGCAAGATTTCTTTTCCCCTGCTTCAGGGAATCCCTCTGATCTTTAACTTCTGTCTGCACTAGGTAATGCAAGAGATTTGAAACTCATCATTTAAACCGCTTACCGGTCATTTAATATCCTGTTCTTAAACCACTATGACGTCCTCTATTCATTTAAATTTCTACATCCATGTTTATTAGTTTTGTGCTTACTGTTTGTTGTTTCTCCTTAAGCATTTCTACATGGATAATTTCAGATACCAATCAGCTTCAGAAAAGAGTTTGAACAGAAAAACGAGTAAGAGTCCAAAGGAAAGGAAGCTATGCCATTATAGCTAGGCCTTCTGTTCCTTGGTCAACAACAAAGCTCCTTTCTAGAGTCGGCTTATAGAATTTTCTTATGTAAGTCAAATACTCTAATTGGTTTATGTTTATTTATCTTTATGATGTGTTTATTTAATCTAATTAATTCCTTGCAAGCAGGATTTCTCTAGTCTGTTTTTGAGAACAGTGAAAACCACGCCTCAACAGCCTTTCACAAATCCTGTATTTGCCAACTGCATTCTGCTGTGCCCTTCTACAGCTGCTGTACAGATCTTGTTTTTGCTTTCTGTTGCTGCTGATTAGCGTTCTGGATTCATATTCTGCTGCTGCGACCGCTGCTTCTTTCTAATTTCTGCTGTCGTGTTTCTGCAATTTTCCTCCTGCAAATGTGCTGCTGTTTCCTTCTGTTTTCCTTTTGTTCTGATTATTGATTTATCTTCTGAAAACATTTGCTGTTTCTCTTCTATCTGCTGCTGATTTACTTCCTGGTTTTTTCCATTTTTTGGCTGCTTGATATTCCAGCTTGGAATTTTTTGCTGTTCTGTGTTCTTAAATTTTCTATTAACACATCTAAGCATAAGGATTATGCACCGTTAATAAATAGAAAATAATTTTTCAAACTTATTAAGAAGTTTCACAGAATCAATGATAGTTATCTATCATTCAATCTCTGGTTTCAGTAACCCATTTTTACTGCAAATACTAGGGCCACACAGCATTCAACAATGTAGATAGATTAAATGGTTGTCCAAATAATAAAGATATTGTAAGTAATTAGAGTGAATCTAAAATATACTCCAAACTTCTTTATTTTAAAAACATATGTATAATCTAAATTACTCTTAAGCACAATGTAACATAAATAAATAGACGGATTACTAGTAGCACCCATCCAAAACATTTATACTATAAAATATATATAAGATTCTTGTATTTTTTTTAATATAAGGCTTTGTTTATAAATTATATTTATTGTAATTAATTTAAATAAGTAGTGCACATAAATAAGTTGTATTTTAACAATGTGGGGTTCTTGTCAAAAACCAAAGTTGTAGAAATTTACCATGCTCACAAAAAAAATTCACATTATAATTTCAAAATGCAATAAAAATTAGATTATTAAATATTATATTGATAATAATTGTGAATTAATTTACTTAAATATTAAAATAATATACAATGTAAAATACAAATTCACAAATAAAAAATTCATATTTTTTATTATGATTAAGAAAATGACGCTGACGATATTAAAATAATATTATTTGACATTTATCAAAATAATTAACAATTACACTATTGATGCTTTAAGTTTTCAATTATTCCAAACACCACGCAAATTTGTTATTTTTGGCTTTCCTTCAACTCAATAATTGACTAGAAAGCCTCTCTTTCATAGTTCTGGTGGTAACTTGGGTCAAGAGTGATGCAGCAACATTTGCATGTGACCCATTGGTGTTAGAGAACTCAGTATCATGCACCTGGTCCACAATGTATACTAGGTTTTCTTCCCTTTCAACTGAAGGCCTAATACTAGGACAGTTTCTGTTAATAGCTATTTTCTGAGTTAAGGGATAAGTGTCTGTAATGGGTAAGTATTTGCAAGTATATAGATAGGATGTTTTATGAGTTTACCCAAAAAAAGTAACTAAAACTATAACTAGCTCTTGCCAAAGCAATATTTCCAAAAATATGCTTTATAAACACAAGACCTTTAAGAGATATTTAACACAATTAAAACAAGATTTTAATAGCATCTTACAAGTTTTGTAGCTCAATTTCCCACAAACGGTGCCTGAAGTTTTCTTGCATCGAACACGACATAGGTTTATTGTTATAACTCGTTCGATGGCACAAAATTTGCAAGGATAGAGTATGGTCAAGGATATTAGTATTCTGGCATAAACTCTCTCACATTCAAGTTAACTTTTTGAGATATTTTTAAAGAGAGAAAATGTGACTATAAACTTGCAGAAAATACAAGCTTAGAATGTAAAGGTTCAAATCTTTCTTACCTAATCTTCTCAGTGTTTTATAAATTTTGAGGTGAGTAGAATGGTGTCATTTATCTTTTTTCAGTCACTCGCCATATATAATCTTGGAAAAGAGAATTAATAATTACTTTTAGGCTTACATGCAAATTTTGGGTCAATACAAGTGAATAGGATGACGCCACTTGTCTTTCTCTAATCATCCGTCATATTTAATCTTGAAAAATAAAGTAATGATTACTTTTGGATCTATACATTATTAGCATGCAAAGAAAATGTTCTACACATAACTCTAAGTATTATTGCTTGTACAACGTGCAATCCTATGATTTACTAATAATTTATTATTTAATCCTTAAATTGTCGCATTTCTCGTAATATCCTTTGCTCATCTCCAATAATCGCAACTATATGGTTAGCATGCCATTCTTAGGATTGGTATTTTGATCTGGAGATCAAAAGTAAAATCTGCCCTCTATTATCATATTTAGCTTTTAGATAATTTTGATTCTTATACTGTGGTCGATATTCTAATTTTGGGACCATAAATATGATTTGCCCTCCATTATTATACTTAACTTGACTCTTGGATAGTTTTAATTCTTATATTATGATGAATATTCTGGGATTGAAAATAAGATTTGTCCTCTACTATCATGTTTAGCTTTTGAATAATTTTAATTCTTATACTGTAGTCAGTGTCTTGATATTGAAACTAACAATTTAACTTGATAGAAACTTATTTAATGAACCTTGAATAATATCAATAAATTGACCTATTATTTATGGTTGGAAGTATGGCCCCGTAAAACATGCTTAATAAGTTGCATGCTTGATTTTTAACCCCAACATATACAATTACAATAGTCGTCATTTATTTAATTTATTAGTATCTTAAAATTTTAATTAGTTAATAGATTGACTACTATCATTAATGTTGAATTTAATCAATCTATCCATTCTTTACAATATCACAATTAATATTTAATTATTGTATTTTAAATTTTTATAATTGTGTTAGCCTGTGTATTATTTCATTTTATAATAATAATAATTTAATAAAGAAGGTATCATGATTGATAGTTGTAATTTACTTAATCAATTATTATTTTTATTTTGTAAACAATAGTTTGATTAAATACAATATTAATATTAATTATAAATTATTAGTTTATTAAAATTTTTAAAACAACAATAAATTAAGTAAATTACACACAAAAAATTACAACATTCATTATTTATTAAATGTATTATTCTCTTAAAATATTAATAAAATAACTCATTGGCTATTATCAATAATATTTTATTTAACTAATCAATATAAAATCTTACTATATAATTATAGATTATTATTTTCATAATTAATTAATTGATGTAATGTTCCATTGTTATATTTTAGTTATGAGAATATTTTTATGTTGTAAGCGTTCGAATATGATGACAATTTGATCAAAATATTTGGCTCTAAAGGCTTGGTTCTAAATTTTCTTTTATCAATTATATGAAGGTATTCCTTTTACTTAAGTTTTACCACAATCAATAAAATTGACTAATAAAGTTTTATATTATAAACAAAAGGAACTTTTGTAATATTCAAATATTTTTTAAAAAATTATATTTAAGCTAAAAGATTAAAATATAAAAAATGTTAAACGGCTAGTGGGCCAACCCATTTAAATGTTGGGCCAGCCCAACATTTAAAAAGGGGATTGGGGACTGGATGCCGATAAATATTTATTATTTATTTAAAATAATAAATTAGAATTTTTGGGATACTTTTAAAAATATTAATATCAAAATGTATATTTAATTAAATTTTAAAGTTATATATTTCCTTTTTCTATAAATAAATTCCAAATTTTCAAGTTTTTTTAATTTTTCAAATTGATGCGTTATCATTGGATAATTTTAGGGCAACCAATATATGTATCCTTCTACATACATAGATAGTTAATAGCACGCCCATTTTGAAGGAACAAATGATCAACATTTTGGAGGCACGACCAATACTGTCGGCCATAATTTAGGGCTCAAATTAATTAAGCATTGCGTAGCTATTCCAATTATAAATTAAATAATACAAATTGCCAAGATATAATATTATCAATACAATTACTAATAATAAATAATATAAATTTTGGCATAATTAATATTATATCATGTTATTAGTTTGTATACAAATATTTTTATTTTATAGGAGGGATAATTTAAAAGAGATAGAAATTTTTATTTAATCAACGTTTTATTGAGATGTCTCAAATAAAATTTTCTTTTAATACTAGAATTAAACGACAATAATTGACAACGTGCGAGATCATAATATAATCATTAATTAATATCACATTATATAAACAATTTATTTATCATATAATCACGGTAATCAAGGTCAATATTAACCGTTTTTGGGCCCACATTTTGATAAGGGAGGTGTCCAAATTGAACGTGGCTCCTACATAACTAATGGTTTTCAAAATATAAACGTGTGCGAAAATATTATTAAATTATAATTTTCAACTCTCTTAGATGTATTTTTTGTTAGAAAGGATGATAATAAATTAATAAAGAATTATTTATTTAAAATAAATAATAACATTTTCCTTTCCAAGTGAAACATGAAAGGGGGGAAAAGTGACTTAAAAAATGAATAACCAATTATATGTTGAAAGCAAATATTACTTATTTAAATAGGATTTTGCTAAACAGTATTTTCAGACCCTGAAAATTTTATATTTAATAAATTATAATTTTTAATGTATAAAAAATACTTATTAATTATTATATTAAATAGTAAATATAAAATCTTTAATCAATATCTAAAGGCACTGTTTAGAAAAAATCACTTAAATATTAAATTATAACTATTATAAACCTTGATCATTATAAGCCTTATTTAGTAAATAATTAAGAAATTAAATAATTTAAATTTTAAATTGATAATTTTCTCAAACAAAATTTATATACATTTTTTAACAAAGTCTGTAATTTTAACTCTCTTAATAAATTCCTAATAATAAATGTTTATATTTTGTCTTTTAAATTACGAAATAATTATTTTTTTTCTTTAATACATTTGTTATATTTATAGTTTTAATGATTTATTCATTGGTAAATTTAATAAAAATCATAAAATAACATGTATGCATAGAAACTAAGGTAAATATTTTTTCAATATAAAATAAATATAAAAAATTTTGAATCTCAAGAAGCCAAAACCTTTAAATAAAAAATTACTATATAAATTAATAATTTCATTGAGAAATAGATATAAAAATTTTAAAATATAACTTTTTGTCCAAGCTCTCAAATTCTCAAAAGTGGTCTCGCTTAGATATATATATATATGGATCAAATTCTCTCAATTTTAATCTTTTATTTAAAATAATAACATAAATTTTCATCTATTAGACTTGTGTAATTGAAATGTGGATAGAGTTTATTCTATAAAAGAATAACATAACCCAAGCAAAACTATAAAAGAATAAACTCTCAAAGGGTTATCCACATTATTAAATGTTAGTCTTTGATTTTAAATTTCAATTATTAGATTGTATAAATTTGATAAATAAAAATTTGTGTTACATACATATATACATACAAATAGAGATGAAAAAAAAAATCCAATGGACTGACCCACATATACCCAACCCAGCCCACGCAAAAATAAATTCGACCCCTATTACAAAAAAAAACTAGGTATGAGTTAAACATTTGGTTACTTGCATGGGTTGCAGGTAGGATGCTAGTTTAATCAAACTCGCATGTCTTCCAGCCCGTAACCTATATATATATAGGGATCTAAAAATTCAAATCATTCATCTCCTTCTCAAAATCTCGTTCATCTTTTTTCTTTAATTAAATTATTTCATAAATATTATTGTTAATATTGAAAATTTCACAAATTAAATCAAATAACAGAGCAAAGATTAAACTACAAAATTTAATAAGTGAGTTTTTTTTTTATTTAATTCGGTGAGT
>JAWDEX010190409.1:0-12797 GCA_035221805.1 Trichilia hirta | reverse complement strand
ATGTTTAACAACATTTTTGAAAGGACAAAAACACCTTGCTCCTTAAGGTGGTTTTCGGTCTACTTCCTGCGTAACAAGCCTTGGATCTCCCTCATCAATATCAAGAACAAGAAAAAGTCCCCTGACAAAATTAGGTGAGGTTTGTAGCAGATATGCACACCTTACCTTTCCACACTGTTCATATTGAAAAAGTAGGATAGAAAACAAAATTCACTTCTTTACTCCAAAACTGATTCGCATTCTTCTGGCCTTTCCCCTACTCAAAGCTGCTTTCAGCCGACTTAAGATTGCCAAACTGATTGGTCATTTTGCACCAAAATGTCTCTTTTCTTTAAACGAAGTTAAGCTATCAGGAGCCACAATCTTTTCTTGTCTACTTTCCAAGGGACAGATATGCATAACAAGTCACTGCTATTTATAGTAATGATATCTCATAATGGAAAAACAGAAATTTTACGGAACTTTATAATGTGTAAACACTGAATGATAAAAGATCATTGTTACATTCAGCAAATAAACAAAACTAGTAATCCATGAGAAGTTTGCCTACAACTGGTGGTAGCAATTCTAGCCAAGCTGATACGATGGGAAGCATGCATGCAAATATCACAAAAACAAGACATGATGAGGACAAAGAACATGTTGATACCTGCAAGTCTATCTGGAATGTATCTGAGAGCAGCCCAAGCATGTGGGCCTCCACTCGAGTACCCCCACACCCAGAATTTGTCATTAACACCCACAGAACTTGCCAAGAATGACATATCCAAAGCTGATGACTCAAGGTTTCTGTTGGGATGAAGATCACTCTCACCAAAACCAGGAAGATCATATGTCAACAAGCGAATGCCAAACTCTTCCAGTAGTGAAGCTTTAAGTCCAGGAATTCCTAATTGAGAAACAATATCATGAAGCTAACAAATTCGAGACACGCATCCAATAAAAGGATAATGAATAATACTTGAAAAGATTTATTGTAATCTTTTAACACTAAAATTATCCAACCTGCAAGTCTGGAGGAAAGAAAAGTATGGGGAGCTATTATTGAAAATCTAGCTCTGTCAGCCGGAACTCCTTGCTCCCTATATGCCATGTATCTTCCATCCGGAAGCAATATACGATCAGCGCTAGGAGGATGTATGGACACTTTCTTTCCCAACAAGATCGAATTCTCGCTGGTAGTATTTACGCTCAAGGCTGCAAATTAGCAAACCAACCCATGACACAACTCAACAGCACAATCCTCATATCAATAATCTCATACTATTCATTTTATTTACATTTTGGCTGTGTAACTCAGAAGGAAAAAACGGTGAACTTATTAACTATCCAAGAAGACAGATTCTGCATACTGTAAATGAATAAATATTGTGATCGAAAGATAAGTAAAGCATAATTGCAGTGAATATTGCAGCATTGACTTGTTCTTTGGACAAGGAATAGTAAAGCATTCATTAGTTTCCATTAGATCTCTTCACTATTTCAAGGCCCTTCCACAATAGGAAAAAGATTTAACACTACTGATCACGAGGAAATAGTTACAAACTAATTATAAAATCCTCTGTTATTTTTGGTTTCTCGGATCGCAAACTATAGAAATTCTTCAGCTCGAAAACCATATCCCTTTTCTCTATTTTCTCAGCAACCAAATCGAACATATAGCATTTACAAACTCAAAATCTAAATCTTTTAGTCCAGCTATTTAGAAGCAACACAGCCTTTTGTACCAGTAACCAGGAGACACGGAAAACATTTTTCACTCAATTTCTAGCAAAAATAAAATAAAATATCCAATTCCTTTCCGTCATTTTCTCACCAACCAAACAAAACAAATCACTTTTACCTGCAAAAGCAAGAACAAAAACAAAGCAAATGACGGACCAAGCATGCAAAGGATCTTTATCTTCAGGCAAATACTCATTGAAGAATCTTAATTTCCCACAAATTTTCTCGCAAGGTCCTTTGAGTCTCCTCATATTCTTCCCAATACAAGTATCTTCTCTCCCTATACTCTGCCACGCGATATCCCTACAACCTTTTGCAAACTCCACGCCCATCTCCATCGCCGCCTTCACAAACTCCGTAACCTGATCCCCAAAACTCTCCATTTCGCTCACATGCCCGTTACTCCATGCAGCACTATTAACAAATTTAGCATATCGATCTTCATTAGTTCCCATCATCTAGAAAATGTGACAAATCTTGAACACTGTTTAATATCAGAATTTCATGTACAGTATCGTGGGAATCTGCAACTGCAGAGAAAGTAACAATCAGCTAGAACAATTTTTATAATTGTTTATGGGTGACTTGACTTGACTATAACGCAAAGGGTGAGAATTTTATTCAGATATGAGATGGGTACAAGAAAACAACAATAGTCGACAAATAAAAAGAGCTCGTTAAGTTTTGGTTAGAACCACCGCTGCCTTTGGGAGACTTGGATGGAGACGTCCGCTCCTCCCAAATTTTGTACATTTTCTGATATGAATATGATTCATGCTTTTGATTTATATCCTCCACTTATGTTTAATTGACGCTATTATGTTTCATTGACCTAGGGCTGAGAATTAGTTGAGGGCATTAATTCAAAGATAAGAGAGACAAGAGATCACTATTATGAGATCTAATTTTTGGAGATTTAAGTAAATTTAATTGAACAAAATTTGAATTTATGAAATTTTAGAGAGCACGTGAATTTTAGATCAAACAAATTGGAGTATTGGTTAAATTTCAGTAGAATTAATTGTTCGATTCATTCGATTGAATTATATTTATTTAAATATTTTTTTTTAATAATTTTTTTAATATTATTTTTATTTATATTTAAAGTTAATTTTATAAACTCATAAAGTCTTAAATTTTTCTATAAATAGAAGTCTTAAACAATTACTATAGAGCTTTTTACAAATTTATAACATATCTTAAATTCTTAAATTGGAGGGTTTGAATCTGCTTGGTGGATTCAAGTATGATGTTGGTGGATTTTAAGAAATTTAGTGTGATCTGAATATAGATTTGAGTTCGTGCAGGTTAAATTTGCATTCAATTGTCCCAACATGCTAAACTAATATAGCGTGTTAGTATGTTAAAACAATTGAATGCGAATTAGATAAGTGCAAACTTGAATGTATGTTCGGTTACACTAAATTTCTTGAAATACACTAAAAACAAACTTAAAATTCATCAAGCACACTAAGTTCAAACCCTACATATGTTATAAACTTGAAAAGAGCTCCATAATGAGTGTTTAAACTTCTATTTATAGATAAAATATAGGGTTATGTGAATTTATAAACCTAGCCTTAAATTTAAATAAAATAATATTAAAAAATTACTAAAAGATAAAAACATTTAAATAGGTGTGATTCAATCAAACAATTTATTTGATTGAAATTATATTCTTCTCGAGAAGATTTTAAACCTAAATTCGATTGAACAAATGGTCTAATTCGTTTAATCAAAAATTCTTATGCTTCTTGAAATTTCAGATCCCTAAATTTGATTGAATGAATTAACTAATTTGTTTGACTAAATTTGCTTAAATTTATAGAAATAAAGCCTCTAAAAGTGATTTTTCTTATCTCTGAATTGATTCTCTAGGCCTTACATCATTCTCTTCTACTTAAAAGAAACCCAAACTCCAGTTATTTGCAACTTCAAAGCACCCCCCTTTTGTGATTGTTACCATTCTTTGAGCTTCTAGCAATGATAACAACTTTGATCCCTTAATTTTACCTACCTTAAGCTTCTTTATCTTTAACATCAAATGTTCTCAAGTCCTCAACATCACCAAAGTATAAATCATGTTTCCTAACTATCAATTCACTAAAGCCAACTTCATCCCTTACCAATTTCACATATATTTGAGTCAAGCAAATAACACTAACAATACCTGAACATTTGAATCCACCACCAACAAAAACAAAATTCTTATCATTCTCTTAAATATCTATCTACAATATATCTTAAATCTATTACCCTCGTTTTGCCTCGTTGATTCTCAAGTGGTACAAAAGTATCCAAACCAATCAACTTACTATTATAATTATCTAGTGGGCATCAAATTTTATATAAAGTTGAAGATTTTAGTACTCAAAACAATCTAGAATAACATTCCTAAACAAACATGTTCCACCCCTTGTTACTAAGCCATATAATTGGCCTATAAATCACTTGAAATTATTAGAAATATTACCCAAATTGAATATTATTACCAATAACTCATGAAAATCATCTTCAATCTCAAAATTTGTCTTGGCAAGCTAAATTTAGCAGTTATCCTGTGCTAGTTTGTGTAAATTCATGAATCAATTTGAGGTAAGCTCGCCCTTTATGAAATTTCCCATACATGAACAACTTTACCTGTGGTTTAGTGTACGAGTCACCTAAAAATGCCAGGATCACTACTCAAGATGAATGTTACCACCAACTTATAAGTGATGAATGTATGCAAAATAAGAAATCAAGCATGGGTATGATTTAGATGAACTTTTAAGGATTTAGAGTATATTTATGCAAAATTAAACAATTTAACTTCATAATCACTGATTTTTAGTGATAAATTGATGAATAATAACACTAATTTTGTGATGTCTCAAAGAGAATCAAAATCTCTAATTTAATCTTGCCTTAGCCAAGTATAAAAGAGAGAGAATGAGTGTGAAAAATACTTAAAAATTAACCAAAAAATAAAAATTGGCCCTTTATATATATTTTTTATTTATCATAATGTCCCTACCCTTTTTAGTCAAAGATAAATGGGTCTCAAAACTCTCCAACAAGCTTTTTGATAGTAAATATAAAATATTATTTAGATTTTCAAATTTTAAAAGATTATAAATTGAAGCAAAATTTGGTCAAACTTATTTTGATCAAATTTATTTTAATTTTATTTATATTTTTAAATATTTATAGAATATTATAACTTACTTTAAATTATAATCGGGTCAATTTCTCAAATTCTTAATCCATTATACTATTTAATGCATAAACTATTTACGATTTTTTGACCAAATAAAGTCTCCGAGAGTGCTATCTCTCTTGCGGATATTATTTACTCTCTCTAATAATAAGAATAAGTCGAAATTTATATTATAACCTCTCAGATTTATTATGATAGTAGCTATAAGCTAAAATCGGTCTTAGCAATCTCATTTCGAATCATTTGAATTTTCAATGACCATGACTAACATCTAGCAACGTGTTATAACCCCTAAATTATAATGAAAAAAATCTTTATCAAACTTTTTTATGACTAATTATAAGTTTTGTGTGAATAATCTTCTATTCGTCTAATCTCAACTAAATTAGGGCTCATGAGCGTCAAAATTTTAAATTCAGTTATATTTTAATAATTAGTCAATACGAGCTAAACTTATCATTGCAAACTTTTTATATGAAATTTGTGCTTTAACTAAAGATTTTATTTTTATTCGTTTACTAATATCCAACTAGAAACTCAAACTTGAACCAAGTCAACAGTATCTCAAAATTCTTTATGTTAAGTCAACAGATTTTACCTAATAATTATTTGTTTCTCAATATAAATAATATATGACCAAACTAATTTTTATGTATAAGACATAGTTAGTCTTGTATTTATACATCATATAAATCATGTACATCTATACCGATTAATAACCATGACGTCTTAGTTTTAAAGAGTAGTTAACACACTCATATAATTTAATAATGAATCATTGACAACATATATTCGTGTGATTTATCATAACTTTAGTCACGTTTAAATAATAGTATTTTAACTATTATTTCATACTAATGTCCTAATGATATGATTATCATATCACTCGCACTAATATTATTTTGTAATATTTACTGAAAATATTTAGTGCGCCTACACTATTGGATGCTATAGTCTAAACATGCATCAATTTTAATTTTCATACTTATATCAAACATATATCAACATATATGCATATATATAAGGTTTTACAATCTTGTTACCTCTTTCAATCTTTTAATTTGATGAAGCTAAGTTAGAATATTATCTAACCTCTTCAATTTACACCTTCTTGAACCCTTGAAGCTTGAAGAAACTTTTCTTCTATGAAAAATTTTTGAAAAAGAAAACATTTTTTCTTTGCCATTATATAAAGCATAAACTAAGCATTTGTTTTCTTCTTCCTTCTCTTTTGCCGTAGGTCACTTAAAAATATGTATCAATTGATCATTTTCAATGGTTTTTTAATAGATAACTATCCATTAATAATAGCAGATCATAATTAATACAAATGGATCAATCATATTCATTCACATTTAACTTATTAAATGCATTAACACATAGACCAATCACATTAGGCCATGCTTTATTGAATTAATTAATATTATAATAATTAATTTAAATTAATTAAATTAATTAATATAATTAATGATAATAATTACTATTTTGCTTATGGATAATTATAAAATGACAATTAAGGATATGTAATTTACTTTAAATTACATATATACACTTAATTCAAATTAATTAACAATTAATTAATTTAATGATTTCCAAAATTAATAATAATTACTAATTGGTCCTTAAAGAATTATCAAATGACAATCATGTATATGTAATTTACTTTAAATTACATATTTATATAAATATCTAAATTCATTGATCAATTACATAATTATGAATACATAGATATATATAACAATTATATATATGAATATATATATTTTTCGGCCTATTAAATTATTCTCAAAGGTATTAGCTTTCTATAAATAATGTTCTCTGTCCCGTATACCTTCAAAAGATTTAGGAATATTAGTGTGATCATGAAGGTTAATAATGAATTAACCGTAAGTTATCCAAATAATTTGAAACTCAACGATTATGATTGGCATTTAATAATGCACTATAGTCTCTAATTCACAATAAAGTAATACTTCATCAAACTTTACTTAGATTGTACATACCGTGTGGTAAAATCCTTCTATTGTCCAATCTTAATCAAATTAGGGTTCATAAAATATCAAAATCCTAAATTTAATATTTCAAGAATTGTCGATCAATATATTCTAAACTCGCCCTCATGAACTTTTTATGTGGCATTTATACTGCTTTAATCAAAGATTTAGTTTTAGACATTTATCGACATTCATTTAAAAATTCGAATCTAGATAGAGTCAGTAAAAACACTCAATCTTATCGAACATGCCAACAGATTCTACATTGACATCATATGAAATTTTATATAAATAACACATAATCAAAATAGACTTATCATATAAGATATGATTAGTCTTGTACTTATACATCGTATAAACTATGCATATCTATATGAAACTCGACTCTAATATCTTAGGTCAAAGGATCACATCGCACAGTGATACAATCTTTTAACAAATTATTAACTATATGTATATTACGTAATTTATTAATCTTTGGATGTATTCAATAAATAATTCTCTAATTAAAAATCTATACTTATACTCTTGTAACATAACTTTTATCATTACCCTCACTAATATTATCTCATAATATTCATAAGCAGCATATAGTATGTGTACTATGTGATATTGATGTCCAATCTATATCACTTATTTAAAGAACAAATTTTGATAATTTTATTTAACTATTAAATAACTTATTTGGACAATTACATATATATTTTGTCATATAGCATGATTTAATAAAGAAAGTAATATACATATGTGAATAAAGAACTTTTTCTTTTATTTATTGAATAAATATTATAATATTTACTATCTCTAAAGCCAACAACACAAATGGCTTCTAAGGCATATACTAATAATCTCCCACTTGCACTAAAGTCATTTGTGATTGTATCGAATACCCATATTCTTAAGATGATAGTTCAGTTACTTTTGTATTGTTGTTTTAGTCAGTGGGTCAGTTATATTGTCCGCTGAAGACATTTTTTGTATAATTATCTTTCCAACTCCAACGAACTCTCTCAAAATGTGATATTTTTGCTGAATATATTTACACTTTTGGTGTGCTCTTAATTCTTTTGCCTGTGTAATAGCTCTATTATTATCATAGAATACATTTATCAGATAACTCATACTAGAAATCATACTTAATTTAGATACAAATTTATACATCCAAACAACCTTTTTTGCAGCTTCTGAAGTAGCAATATATTTAGTTTCAATAGTGAAGTCTGCTGTTGTAGTTTATTTAAAATTTTTTCAACTAATAGCACCTTTATTATACACAAAAATAAAACTAAATATAGACTTTTTATCATCTATGTCTATCTAAAAATTAGAATCTGAGTATCCATGAATGCTCAACTCTTGACATTCAAAACTTAAAATTAAATCCTTAGTCCTTCTTAAGTATTTAAGGATTATCTTAATCGCTAACCAATGCTTTTCTTCTGAATTTGCCTGATATCTGCTTGTAACACTTGTAGTATATACTATATCAGGTCTTGGACGTAGTATTACGTATATTAAACTACCTATAACCAAAGCATAAGAGATGTTATGCATTTGCTGTGTCTCTTCATTAGTCTTTGGACTAAAATCTTTAGAAAGATGAAGTCCATGATTGAATGGCAATAAACCTCTCTTAGTGTTTTTTATATTAAACCTTTTTAACATTTTTCTTATGTACAATTTTGAGATAATTCTATTATTTTCTTCACTCTATCTCTATAGATGCAAATTCCAAGAACATATATCACTTTTTTTAGATCTTTCATTGAGAAGGTTTTAGAGAACCAGATTTTTACCTCAGTCATCATGCCTATATTATATTCTATTAATAATATATCATCCATATATAATATAAGAAATATGATTACATGATCTTTAATTTATTTATAAATACAAGGCTTATCTAGATTTTGTATGAAGCTAAATGATTTAATCACTTTATCAAATCTTTTGTTTCAGCTTCGTGAAGCTTATTTCAATTCATAAATGGATCGATACAACTTTTATAACTTATTTCTATCTATAGTAGATACAAATCCTATAAGTTATTGCATGTAAATAGTTTTGTTAAAAAATCTATTAAGGAATGCTATTTTAACATTTATCTACCAGATCTTATAATCATGGTATATTGTAATAATTAGCATTATTTGGATGAATTTAATCATGACTATAGGTGAAAAGATTTTTTCATAATTCAACTCTTATTTTTGAGAATACCCTTTTGCCACAAGCTGTGCTTTATAGGTCTCTACCTTATTATCTTTACCAATCTTTCTCTTAAAGATTTATTTACATCTAATTGAAATAATTCTTTCTGGTGGATCTACAAGTGTCCAGACTTGGTTAGCATATATGAATTATATCTTAAAATATATTGCTTCTAACTATTTTTTTAAATTTTTATCCAGGATTAATTCTTCATAACTTCTAAGATCATCTCCATGATCAATATCTTTTACTGAGTAAGATTTAAAATCTTACTCATGTAGAAGTTTATATCACTCTGGAGGTTACGATACTCTAGAAAATTTTCGAACTAGAATAGGTATTAAGATTTGCTGATTGAAAACTTTTCCATCAGTATTGTCAATTTGAGCATTTAAGGACTCTTCTTTGAGCTCAATTTTTCTTTCTGCACCATCTTCTTTTAAGAACTCTTTTTTTAAGAAGTGTGCATTTCGACTGATCGATATTTTTTTATCAGATAGAAAGTAGAAGTAATATCCTAAACTACCTTTAGAATATCGTATAAACTGAGCCTTCTCTGATTTAGGATTTAGCTTATCAGTGTTAGCTAATTTAACATAAGTTGGACACCTCTAAATTTTCATATATTTAAAATTGGGTTTTCTTCCATTTTATATCTCGTACGAAATCTTTTGGACTGATTTTTATGAAATTTTATTTAATATATGCACAGCGGTTTGTAAGGTATATTCCCATAAAAAAATTAGTAAATCTGTAAAGTTTACCATTGATCCCACCATATCTAATAAGGTGTGATTTCTCCTTTCAGCACCATTCAGCTGTGGTGTATAAGAAAGAGTTAACTATGGTATAATTTTATTTCTTTTAAGAATTCTTAAAATTTTGTACTCAAATAATCTCTTTCACAATCTAATTGTAAAGATTTAATATTCTTTCTAATTTGATTTTCTACTATATTCTTTGAATTTTTTAAAGATTCAGATATGTATTTTATTAAATACATATACCTATACTATGACATTTCATCAGTAAAAATAATAAAGTACTCAAATACACCTCTAACTTGGGTACTAAATGGTCCCCACATATTAATATGTATGAATTTTAATAGTTTTTTTGCTCTCTCACTCTTACTTTTAAAAGGAGATTTGGTTATTGTACTTTAAAGACACGATTCACATGTTAGAATAGATTTCAAATATAATGAACTTAAAAGTTCACTATTTTTAAGTTGATTTAATCGTTTATCTCCAATATAACCTAATTTATGGTGCCATAGATATTTAGGATTTAAATTATCTCGAATTCTTTTATTAGAAATGATTGTATTGAATAACTTTTATTCAATTTAAGGACATATAAATCATTTGTATTTTCTGCTCTATCAATGAATACATTTCGCAAAAGTATTAAACATTTATTTTTATCAAACTATACATTGTAACCATATTTACATAATACAGATATAGAAATGATGTTTCTGGTAGCATTAGAAAAATACAAGACATCATATAATCTCAAAAAGTGTCCAATCGACAGCTTTAACTCACAGGATCCTCTAGCTTCTATAGCAACAGTTACTTCATTAGTCATCCTCAAAATGATCTCGCCTTTGCTCAATATGAAACTATTCAGCATTACTTGTAAAGAGAGATAAATATGAGATATAACTGCTGAATCTAATATCCAAAAATATTGATTAAAAATAATATTTATTTCATAATCAATCACATAACAGTTGTACATACCTGTTCAAGTTTTTCTAAGACTATCGAGATATAAAAGACAATTTCTCTTTCAATGTCCATCCTGACCACAGTGGAAACATTTTTCTTTTGCCTTGGCATTCTTTGCTTTGGCTAAAACTTTTTTAAAGTTCTTCTTTTGGGTTCTAACCTTTTTTCTCTTGGGTTGTGTATTCTTTTTCTTCTTACTGGTCTTACTAGAAGAAGCCATTTGGACTTTCTCATGTCCTTTCCCTTTAAAATTCTGTCTATGAAATTTTTGAATCTCATTGAGTAGCTCAGGAAGAGCTTGCTCAATCCTATTCAAATTATAATTAGTTATAAATATTTTATAACTCAGAGGAAGGAATTGCAAAATCAGGTTCACTTTGAGACGATCAAACATGGTTCTCCCATAGATGTCCAGTTAACTTATGTGATTAACTATTTTAATCACATGTTTGTCAGGAGGAATGCCCTCTAGCAATCTCATATTGAAGAGGACAGAACACAGCTTATATTCAATGTCACGTTTATTCTCGCTATACAACTTTTGCAAAGCGAGAAGTATATCATAAGCACTCGAATAATTCTATTACTTCGTTTATAGCTCTTTACTCATAAAATCCAATATATATCTTCGGACTCATCGATTATCTTCATGCCATTTTTCTAATGTATCATGTTCCTCAAAAGAAGCATTTTCATCAATTTCAAGTGGCATAGGCCATCTAATATATAACCAAATTTTTAATATCAAAAATAATTTTGATATTTTTTTACCAATCTTTGAAATTGGGCCTGTTAAAATATTATTGTCCAAAATTCTTAGGAAAACGTTGCCAAATATTTTATATGTATTTTATAACACAATCTACTAAGAGAAACTGAAAATGAAACAATACAGACTTTGTTAGTGATATACATTAATAAATCAAACAATTCGAATTATTAATATTAAACAATTTAAAAATATAACAACGAAATATTTTGTTGTCTATTCAAATACTAATTTATGAAATTAGCTCTTACTATTTAATTTGAATCCTACACTCTCTAATTTAATATTAATAATTTTGTTGAATAATTTAATAATTAGTCAGGAATTAAATTCTTATTAAAATTAATCAATCTCACATTTAGAATCTTGACCAATTAATTTTAATAAGTAAAAAATATTTTTTTTATATCTCATATAAAGTTTATTTATTTCTTTTGTCCTAACCTTGAACTCCTCATATTTTAGAATCTTGGAACCCTCAGCCAATTAAATCTAAACCACTGTGTTTTCTAAAATGTTATTTTTGTCCCAACCTCACATTTTATAATTTTGGTAAAGACAAAAATATACATTCTAGAATTAGATAATCGAATTCAATTCCATAAACCCATACCCTTCACATTTTAGATTCTTGGGATATAAAATTCATGTTAAAGAATCTTTTATTATCCCACGATGGGAGGAAAAAATTTAATAATTTCACTTAAAGAATCTTAACACAATTAATTAATCAAAATGTGACTTTCATAAAAATCACATTAATATTAAACCATTTAATATTCTTTCATATTCACATATATATCAAATATGCATATGAATTTTAACTTAATTAATCAATGAATGTTTTGACTTTTAACAATTCTCTAATTGTTAAACTATGTATAACACTTATACATTAGATTTACTTATGTGTAATATTCTTATCATATATGAATATTGTTTTATTTATTAGAGAAGAAATTGTGATTTATAACTTGGTTAATTATTAATAACACTTATTAATAAAAATTATACAAATTTTAAACTTTTTAAACTTTTTGTATTTTTGTCCCTATAAGGTAAAATACTCTTGGGCTCATTTAAGTTTGGTTATCAAGAAAAATTGTAAAAAATATATTTTTACTAAAATAAGAGCCAAATTACGTTAAAAAATCAGGTTGAAA
>JAWDEX010190398.1:0-12799 GCA_035221805.1 Trichilia hirta | reverse complement strand
TTTTAATATTCTCCCTTCTCTTAGTAAAGTTGTAAATAAGGGTAAAATTAAAAATTTTAAATTCAAGATCAATATTTTTAGTAACCATTTTTATGGAAGTTATAGAGCGTCTAACACCTTTCCTACACTTAATCACCCCCCTTAACTTGGAATCTAATATTTTTTTAGGTGATCTATTCCACCATTATTTGGATAGATGACAACTTTAATTTTTATTTTTCTTTACGTCAAATTTTGAACAACGTCAACAAGATCTAATTATAATCTTTTTATTTTTTAAAATATTATAAAATTATAATGTTTTGAAAAGTTTTGAGATGGTAGTATAGATTTTGTATTTTATGTATTGTGAGTGAATCTGTTTTAATCTCTTTTAAATCTTATGAGCTATTTTAAGTCTTAAATAGGATTTATATATATTGTATGTTAAAACATAGAAGGAGATAGAATTGTTATGGTGATGCAAATTAGAAGAATGTCTTTTTATTTGTAGTTTTTCATTTGTACTTTAAGATTATATTTAGATGCAATGTGTGATTTTGTATTGATGGTTTATTTTATATATTGATAATGTAATGATGGATTTTATTTATGTGATAACTATGTGCATGTATATATAAAGATTCGGGGCACGACCCCCTATCTCAGAGATTAAAGATTTGAGGCACGGCCTTTTATCTCAGAGTTTAAAGATTCAGGGCATAATCCTCTATCTCAGAGTTAAAGATACGGGCACAATTCCTATCTTAGAGTTAAAGATTTGTAGCATAACCCCCTATCTCAGAGATAAAGATACAGGTATGACCCTTATTTTAGAGCATGTATTATGACCATAATACTAGAGATGTATATGTAATATTAATGTGATGTCGATATGTGCAAGATTATTGTTTGTGTGGCTTTAGTTTATTATTTATTATATATATATATATGATGAAATCTTTCAAATATATATTTTTTTGACTTATTCAATTTGCATTATTATCAGAATATATAGTGAAAATATGGATGTTTGTCTGATATGAGTATGTCTCTTATAATTTTAGTCTCTTGATAAGTTCAAGTTTAGATATATTTTAGTTTTAGTTTCTAGTCCAAATAAATTTTCTAAATTATGTATTTATAGCATAACCTATTTTGTATTATACGAGTTTTGTATTAGAGGTATTGAATAGGATGTGTTTCGATGGACCTCATCCCATACCTCTTTTAAAATAAGTAATGAGGAATGTTTGAGACTTGAGAGAGAATTTGGTACAGTCTATTTGGATGAATTTTTTGTATTTGTATAAATATATATGTATTTGTATAAATGTGTTATATATACTATTCAAATATATGTTGCAAGTGTTTGTCTATGGCATGAGTATGATTACTTATTGAGCTTTATAGCTTACTCCTCAATAATAATTTTAGTTTTGCAGGTTAGCAATCATATCGATGTGCTGCTTTAGCTTATTAAAGAAAAAGCATATGAGACAAAGAATATTTCAGTTGTAGTCAGTCACATGATCTTGATTTTAATGTCAGTTATCAGTATGGGCCCAATGTGTCTTGTTATTATATTTTAAGCACATGTACAATTTGAAATGTATGAAGACACGTGTTATATATATTGTATTGATTTATGGTTATACATGAGTATAGACTGAGCTCTTGTTATCATTAATTAGTCATATAAGATTACATTTGCATATGAGCATTCACATTACAGGCCATATGTTTGCATTCAGAGATAGGTAAAGGCTTATAAAGATGGGAGTTTTTTCCTGTCTCCTACCAGTAGTATCCTAGGTGTAGGCGGGATGTTATAGATGTTTAAATCAGTGGCCAATTAGAGTGAAGAAGGCTTAATGAGAAATGAAAAAGAGAGAAAGAGAAAGCGTGTCTATAATTTATATTGACTAAGATTATCAGCTTAATAATTTGCCCCTCGTAAGGGTGGTTAGAGCTTTTTCTTATTTTCTCTAGCGATCGTTTACTGGAAAGGCTAAAAAGAAGAATCATCATCCTTTTTTGCATAGCAAAATCGATATTTATAATGGTTTTGACATGTGTAGGCATCGAAAAATAAGAGCCTGATTTAATAGTACACAACTAATTTGGCCGACCAACAGATTATTTTACTTTCACCTTCTGTTGGGATAGAATGACGCAATAAATGCATACGGTACATAAGGTATAACATCTTAACTCTTAAATGTGATGGGATATTCTATTAAGCCTTAGAAAATGCGACTTGATTTATGTCTGGGTCTCTCATTTTTGTCATGACAAAGTTGGCATCACCTTGGAATTTCGAAACAATAGGCATAGGAATGGGTCAGTAGTTTCAAGTCACCTCCTTGTGCGAATCCTAGGGATCAAGAAGGACAAGAAAAATCCCTTAACATACAAGAAAACAGATTCTCAATAACCTTTAGAGATTAAGGATGGAGATTCATATCCGAACGTAAAATAAAATGGTGGAACAAAGAACAATATCATCTTCCTTGCATTGAGAATATGTTGAGTAGTGAGAAAAGCACCACTAATCCCATAATTTATATTTGTTGGAACATTACAAGCCCTATATGGAGAGAGCTCAAGAAAAACCTTACACTTTTAAGCCTTGAGAAATATTTCACCTTAAAGAAAGACAATGATGCAAGATGCACCACTCAATACAGAGAATGGTGTTGTTTCGTAACCATTCTCATCAATTGCTAGATAGGTTATCCTTACCAAACCTCCTGTATGTTCAACAAGTAAACATATAGAAAAAAGATTAGGCAAAAATTTGTTTATTTGCAAAAAATAAGAGCTTAATTTTGTATAGCTGTAGAGATAATTACCTTCAATTGGAGTGATTTCTGAGGTTGATTTGCAGTAAATAAGGCCTTCAATACCCAACATCATATAGGGTTGATCTCTTTTTTCCTTTTGCTTTAGTTTGTTAGCATTGGGATAAAAAGCATACCCACCAGCTAAAACCATGACTAGCAGCAACAAAACAAGAAGAGAAATTGCAGAGATGGAATGCGTTAGATACATTTTCATCATCTACTAGATTAATGCACCAAGAGAAGAAGGATGGACAGATAGATTAGTTCTATTGGATTCTAGAGCATTAGCAGGGTGCCCTATGTATAGCAGTGCATGGATTTCCTCTTCATCATGAAGTCGATTAATTAAAATATACATATGCTACAATGTTGCAAGTAAGTTAGTGGCACGAAAAGGAATCTGCAAAGAAGACTATTCCTAATGGTAGTGCATTAATTTTTGCTTGCTGACGGGCAAATGTCAAATTCAGCCAATAATGAATCAAAATTATGTAATATTTCTCATTAATTTAAACTAATTTTTTAAAAATATTTTACAAATCAAGTCAATATCTCACGTTTATGTAAAAACTTGGAATTGCACCTCCATCATTTGTTAAATGAATAGTTTATTATAATTATCATAATAATATAGTTAACTTATTAGTATATGAACATTAATATTCATTAATTAACTCACTGTCACAGGGAGAGAACTAGAGAAGTTCCAAATTTTGATTGTTTGTAATATCTGTCGATATTTGCAATTTTTATATCGAAAAAATCAAAGATTTTAAAAAGGAGTTACAAAAATTTGTGCTATTATTAATAAGGGAGCTTCACGGGCGCACACATGTTGCAACTCTTTTAACTTAAATTTTTACATTTAATTTAAGGGAGATCGACAAATACTCTCTTATGGTTCGTTTTTATTACACTGACCCCCCTATCAGAAAGTTTGCTTCAAATTTTCTCATACAATTTAGAAATATAATATATACCCCCCCTATTAGTCATTGTCGTTACTAAGACATGTAGAATCTATTTCAATGTAAGGGTAAAAGTGTAATAGGACTTTATTCCTTCCATGTTATCTCTGATTTCCCTTAGATAAATATTTAAGTAATCTCCAAACCAAATAAAATTTGAAACCAACAGAGCTACCAAAGTCTCACTATCGAAGGCTAAGTTCTTTGAGTTTTGGCGTGAACAACTCTTTTTCGAGTAGACGATTGATCTCTAGTTGAAGAAGTGTAAGTGTTAACAAATTCATGGTCTTCTTTTTGTGTTCCATTTTTGATTCTTTGTGGACTAGTATTTTATTTCTAAATACAGAAATCCTTTCTTCCCTTTGATATTTTTTTACTTTGATTTATGTATTGTGATGGTTGAGAAATGTCCTATGATTTTATTTATTCATTTGATGTTATATTTATGTATTAGATTTGAATGTGGCCTGTCAAAATGTGAAACTAAGGTTTAATTTGATTTTTTTATTTTGTCACAAATTAGTGAAATTATTATGAAATTGTTAAATAACTGATAGTATTTGGTGTTGATTTTGTTATTATTAGATTCATGATTTGATTTTGAAGACTTGAATGATGTTAAAGTGTTTTGATTATAAACTCCTTAAGCATAACGTGAAATTAATGTTCATTTTTTAGGGGTTTTGATTTGGTAAATTTGTGAAATTGATTGCTCTAATGTTAAATATATGTTCATTTATATTGTCTAGTCGATTTGTATAGCATGCATGGTTTTTGCGTTAGAGGCATTAATTAGATTTTTCAATTTTTTAGCAATTTTATTAACAAGAATTTGAATATACCATGATTACTTTATGTTATTTTGACAATTTAAAGTGCATTTACTTTGATAAATACACTTTCGTGATTTATTGTAAGGTCGAATACATTTGTGTTTTTGCATGCTAATGTCAATTAAGTATATTAAAAGTAGAATTTCACTTGGTACTTATTCATGATGGAAGATAAGAATATTGAACAATGATTTCAATATCATTATGGCTATAATTTGACTTTCTAGTAGAGGTTGGACGTTTATATTCTTTTTCTTGCTATTATTGTAGTCTACATTTTAGCCAAGATTGTAATTTTGTGTAAATTTTGTTGAAACGTTGCATTTAAATGGTAACTGCACTTGTTATGCTATTGATAAATACTAATGTTGAGTTTTGTTGGTTGCTGAGAAAATGGAAAAAGATAATTTTTTTTTTTTATTTGTTGTGTATTAATTATTTGTTAAAAGGATTATATGGTCTCTAATGCTACTAAATAATTCATTTTCTTAGTATGACTTTTCATCTATGTGAAATATAGTTGTTTGGCTACTGAGAAAATAAAGAAAAATGAATTGAATATTTTTCTAAATATTTGGTATGCTTTATTTTTTCTAAATATAGTTAACTATTTGGTATACTATTTATATGCTTTATGGTTTTCATGTTTAGTTTATGTTCAAATGTAACTAGAGAGCTAATTTTCTATATTCAATTTGAAGTTAATAGCCTTTAAATGTATAACTTATTTATAATATTTGTCTTAAATTAATTTTTATAACATTTTGTCCTAAATTTATTACTAGCTTGTGACTTTTAATGAGCTTTAAAAGTTAAAAATTTGAAATCAACTTGGTATTTAGTGTTGCTTTGTGTTACAATATAATGAGCCCTTGGTATTTTTGGTGCATGATTCTTGTATACAAATTTGGATTGGTTTTCCCTATTAGTCTTGTTATGGCTGTCTTGTATTGATAAATGATGGTTTATTTTTGCAGGTTCAAAATAAAAAGGCTTAAACTGCTAACTTTTGCTTTTGCATAATAGAGCCAAATGTACGCATTATCATTGTTCCAAATCTATAACTCTATATACTTTTTGACATAAGCAAATCTCAAGGAGCTATCGTAGTGTGTATAGAATATGTTGATATTATTGGGCTTGTGAAAGGTGCAGGTTAGGGCAAGATGACTTTATTTAATTCTTTTAGCAATTTTTGTTCTTTTTTGGTACCATTATACCTAATTTCTTGATTTTTCTTTACCATTTGTACTTCTTTTTGTTCTTTGACTACTAGTTGTCATATGTTAACATATTTTCTTTTTTAACTTGCTTTTGTAGGGTTGGGTAATAAATTTTTATCACATATTTGTGACGTGGACTCCATTCTTCAAGTTAGTTTGTCTTCATTCACACTAATGTTCTAGAATGACTATTTTCTAATATTTTAGGATAGCTATTTTCTTCTTAGCATTCTACATTTCTCTAAGATATTTTTTATTATTTAATCATTTTTTTTGAAGTTATATTTGTATCTGCAATCACTTTATGAAGAATCATATTTGTAAGAAAATATTGTTTAATCCATGATTCCACTTTATACTTAATTTTATTTTATTATATTTATAATACTAATAATAATTGTTGTTGTTAATGTTTGGCCAATATGTAGATTATTATAATGAATGCTCGTATGAATTTTGTTAAACCAAAGTTGTATGTGCACTATAGCTAATTTTGTTAATGATTTTTTTGGTATAGTATGCACAGAATGTCAGCACGTGCAATATATGTTAGAAAGAATAACAAAAATGAAAGAATTAAAGTAGCTTATAGGTTCATGGATGATTATTGCATGAGTGAGTTAGTAAGAGATATTATTGTTTACTGTAGAGTTGGTGATGTTGTTAAGATGGGTAATATAAGTTGTAAAGTTCTAAACTCAGATGTGTTACGAGTTATGAAAATAGATACTGAGTTGTTTGCATTGTTTAAGTCATTAGAAAGAGGAAATGTGCTAAAAGTTAAGTTTAATGTGACCTTAGAATCTTTAATACCTTAAACCATTGAACCAATTAGAAAAAAAAAAAAAAAAAACCTTGTTTAAGTCTTTAATAAGCAATTTGAAAGAAGTAAATATTGACCTATCATTTATTATACACAAACAGTCAAAGCACTTTCACAAGTCATTGCTGGTTCACTTGAAAAACTAACACTACCCATTTTAACAAATTTACCCTCTTTAATACTGTCCTCAACTAGTAAATAGCCCCTAACATTGTCATCACCTAAAGAACAGTATTTAAACCCATAACCCCTCTCTTACTCACAATTATATAGCGCTAATATGGTATAAATCCATAATAATAATGATGTATCTATAGTTGTAGCCTTTGGACTGGATAATTTGCATTCAAATGTTAATGATAGTACTTATTTAGGTGTTGGTTTGAGTGATCTGGAGATGAGCCCTGAAAAGGTAATAGAATTAAGTGATGATGATAGTAGTTATGATGTTATTGGATCACACACACACACACACTAACTGTTGGGCCTTGAGTCTCCACTCAACCCGGGGAGGGAGGAAAGAGGGTAATCCAATAGTTGTTATTGAGGATTTTAAGTAGGCAAAAGAATTTTTAAATGTTGCATGCGATTATGGCAATGAGAATGATGGAAAAGGTGATTTTGTTGAGAAAGTAATAGTTGTAGATAGGATGGACAGAGCTTTAATGAGTAGAAAGTTTCAATTACAAGCTAATGGGTTGATTAAATTTTAGGTTAGAATGACATTCAACACAATAGATTCTTTTAGCGAGTCCTCAAAGATTATTATATGCAAACAGGGTGTTTTATAACCAAGAAGAAAAATAAAAGTAACAGATTGACAGCTCATTGCAAGGACAAGGATCCATAGAGGATTTACATTTCTCAAGCTCCACATTTTGGTCGTCATATGATAAGAACCTATAATCCAATACATGAATGCATAAGAATCGATAAGGTATAAGATGTAATATCTCATTAGGTCTCTTGGAAGTATAAGAGCATAAGTAAGAGTAATCCAAGTATAAATATCAATGTGCTACAAGATATGATCCTGATTAACAATAAGGTGATTGCTCCTAAATCAAGACTTTACTAAGACAAAAAGATAGCATTAAGTACTTTAGGGGGAGATCATAAAGCTTGCCATGCAGAGATGTTTAAATATGCTCAGGCTATTAGACACTACAATCCCAATTTAATCTTATTTGTAAGATGTAATAGGCCTACTTGTTTTCAAAAACTAATTTTTGAGAGATTTTGTCTTATTTACTGCTTATATTAAAGATTTTGTTATAGGTTGTAGACATTACTTTGGGTTAGATGGATGCCACTTAAAAGGCCCATATAAAAGGGTATTACATGCTATTATTACAATTAATGCTAATAGTATGATTTTTTCTATCACCTTTTTTATTTGTGAGGTGGAAAATAAGATAGCTTATGGTTGGTTTTTGTAGATTCTGCATGATAATATAAGTAAGAATGATTGCAGGCATATAAAGATTATGAGTGACAGATAAAAGGGGTTGATTAAAGCTTTATGACTTATTTGGCAAAATGCAACCAATAGAAAATGTACACATATTTACTCTAATGTTAGAAGTAATGGCCTAACCAAACTTTGAAAAAGCTATTCTAGCAAGCTACAAAAATTGGCATAAAAAAGTATTTTAATAATACATAGATAATATTAAAAAATTAAAAGAGATAAGACAGTCAGCCTATAAATACTTGTTTGGGATTCCTCTAAATGAGTGGTCTAGATCAAGCTTTGACACTATTTCAAAGTTCAATCATACCACAAATAACTAAACTAAGTGTTTCAATGCTTAGATTAATAAGGAAAGAGACAAACCTATGCTAACTCTAATAGAGCATTTAAGAAGGATAATGATGAAGAGGTTTGTCAATCAATATGCAACTGCCAAAACTGAAGATGTTTTACCTCCCGAGGTGAAAAAGAAGCTAGATACAATCATTCAATTAGGAAGAAAATTAAGAGTGCATTAAGGTGCGGGATCGAAGTATGAAACTCTTCACAATTACACTACAACTAATGTGGTGAATTTAAAAACTGAAGAATGTGACTGTAGGAATTGGCAAGTGAGTGGTATCCCATGTAAGCATGCTATATGTGTGAGTAAATACTTGAGCGAAAATTCAGCTGGCTATGTTCATGAGCTCTCACAATAGCAGCCTTTGAAAGAACATACGTAGGTATTATTAACCCAATACCTGACAAAGTTATGTGGCTTGAGGTTTCTTGTGATGAGCACTGCCATCACTAAAGAGAAGACCAGTCGATAGGCCAAAAATAGCAAGGAAAAGAGAGAGAGGTGAAGAGGGAGCCCAAAAAATAAAGATAAATGGTTATACATTAAGATGCAGCAAGTAAAATAAAATTGGACACAATAAAAGGTCATGCATACAACCATTGGCCGCTGAAAAAGGAAATAAGAAACAAGTCTATGTGGTTTACATGTAATAATGATTTTATTTATTAATTTTTATTACTGTTTTTTGGTGTCCACAAATAATGTTGGTTGCTTTGTAACATTGTTGCATTTCTCCCTTAAATTTAATAGCAAACTGTTATTGCATAGTACTTTTTAATGCCATTATTGTTTTTGCAGAAAAACATTCAAAACACATCAAATAGGTGTGGCAAAGCAGTTCAACGAGGACCACATCTAGTTTTTAGTGCTGCTCAATCAAAAAACTCGATAAATTCAACTTCTAATTAGCCTTCAGTATTTTTGGTGGCAGCTCATCTATACTTCAATAGAAGAATTATGTGTCTCAAACTCAGATTCCTCAGGTTCCATTTTTAACTATGATATATAAAAAATTAACTAGACCTTTAACTCAATCATAAAGGTCTAAGTTGACAGTAGAAAATTTTTTATAATGATGATTAGTCCATTTTTTGAATGGTGTATAACTTATTTTTTGGATGATACTGGTTGAAATTTTTTTTAGGGACATGATTGCATCATTTGTATATAATTCTGTGCACATAAGTTCTTTATGTAGTGAAAAAATGTATATCCATCAGTGTTCTATTGTAACAACTTGCCTTTTGTATAATATTGTTTTGCATTATGATAGTAATATTTATGATTGGTAATACACGTTTTATATTTTTGTTTACTTATAAATTACTATATAGTTCTTATTATTTTCTAACTGGTGATTTATGTTTGTTTACTTATAAATTACTTATAATTTACTTGTAAATCACTTATATCATCATCCTATAATAGAAAATGGAGGGAGACTCAAATGGTATAACTCTTGGTTTCCAGCGACTAGGTTAAAGTTTCCGATATTATATGCCACAATTTTTCTCACTACTAAAGTTTGAAGGATTGCAACAGCGACCAATTTCAAGTGCAGGGCATATATTGTATATTTATTGGTTAGAGAAGGAAAAAAGGATAAAAGAAAGATCACTTCTTCTTTGGTTGGAAAATAATAAAAGTAAGAGAAACAGAAAGGATTTCCAGCAAATTTTGATTTGACAAATGAGTAATCCCATGGCATATAGGTCTTTTACTCTACAGAATTCAACAATTCACTTTGTTCTTTAAGCAGTAAAAATTACATTAATTAATAGGAAGGCAGCAAGATCGATTCATTCAATTTCGGCTTAAAACATTACAGATCACTAGGCTAGCAAACGACTCTAAATGATTAAGAAACTTATCACAAAGGTAGCAAGACTCCAATTCGTTCAAATTTTGGCTTAAATGATTACAGGTCACTAAGCTAGCAAATAACTCCAAATAGTTGAGAAACTTATCACGATTGCTTCTAAATTTGTGTAGGGAGTGCTTGAAGGCTTGATAACACAGGTCACTAAACTGTAAGTCGCTTAATAGTTATAAAGTCATTCAAGTCAATATACTACTTAGAGTTAACCTAGATTTTGTACAATTTTCTTAATGCAAGCATTTTAAATCTCAACTAATGGGATTTTGCTCATTATCCCAATTTGGTAATATTTTACGATGGAGCTTTTGATGCAAGTGATCTTATTATCTTTTTATTATTACAACAATCTGTACGATCAGATGTTCTTTATCCAAATATGATAATCTGTTACTGTTTGTTTAATTACTAAGCGTCAAAATTCTCTCTGTAAGTATATGTTTGAATTAATGATTCTAGAATTCACTTCTCAAATGTTTTCCCATTGAATATTGTGTATCACTCACAGGTAAGTTGATTTTTCAATTACTCAAAACACATGTAAAGTTTGTTTGATAGAGAAATACTCTTCCAAATGTCAAAATAAGCTTTTATTTCATTTTTATTAAACAAACAACCTTCATCATGATTCAGTCATATGTATTCAACCAATAAAATGTTATACATGTTTGAATACAATGACAAATTGGGAGAACCTTCTGTTTTAGCTACTATAACCATTTTACTTCTTTCTCAGAGGAGAAAATTTCAGCCAACTAAATCATAATGGTTTCTACCACCCTACAAAAGCCTCATAACACATGGCTTTCTGCTTCTTGTGCCTCTGTGAAACTCAGATCCATATTCTACAATGGCAATGAAACCAGAGCCCCCTATACCCATTTTCTGCTGCAATAAAATTAGATAAGACAATTTCATCTTATAAACAACCATGTGAATTATAAGGACAAACTAAAAAGTTTATAAAGAATCAACCTTTTTCTCAGTGATCTTTGAAATATTAATATAGATGCATGAAATTGAGCAAGCAAAACTCAATTACACTTGGCTGAACATCATCCTATGACCTACACACTTCTTATAGCCAAGATATATTCGAACTTTTAAATATTCCAAGCACTTCCTATATATGATCGATTGGAAGAAAATATAATGACAGCCTTACTCATTTCCATAGAATTTTAGCAATTGTAAAGCCAATGTCGCAGTTTAATTAAGACAATTTTATAAAGTGAAAAAAAAAAAAAAAAAAAATTTGAAAGTCACCTAACACTAACAGGGTCAAACTAAACTAAGGTAACTGAGAAATAGAATTTGAAAACTCCACACACCCCATGCTCTAGTATTTAAACAATGATTGGCTGACTGCATAATCTTGACAACACCTGGTATGAAAATTGCAGTCAATGGTCAGCAAGTGATGTGCACAAGGAAGCATCTTTACATAATAGCACACAAATATACATGCATATGCAAACAAAAGGAAAAGGGATAGAATCACAAAGATAAAAGATGCATACTACTTGTTAAATAAAAAAGACAAATCACAACTCTGCCTAAAAAACCATAAAAAAATAAAATTAGATAATTGGCCTAATACCTTCTCTACATTAATGAAAAATAAAAAAAGGAATCCAATGCATTAACATCAGCCAAGGAGCTACGCATGTAAACGGCCAAAGAGGTACATATAGAAGCTTTTGAAAACACGATGAAACTGATATTTAGCATTTGATAGGAAACATTGATTTCTATTGCCCTAAGAGAATCCATGCATATATCACCTTAAAGCTAGAGTCACAAAGTTCAATGAACAAAAGAATGAACATAAGTCATAATCATATTAGGCAGCGCAGCCAAAAGCCAACTGAAAAAATTCAATCTTGCTTCCTTGATTAAATTATACTTCTCTATGCTTATTAAGCAATTGCCCAAAAAAATAACCATTATCACTGATGAAAGGAGGAAATCAAGCATATATGCATTAAATAAGTACTAACCAGTAGTTCTAACTCCGCTCCCCAAAAATCAGATCTTTCAATGCATTGGTAGTAACTACATAAAGACATATATCACCATGTTCAGCAGATTCAAGATATGATCACATGGCCACAAAAAAGATCTTTGATGACCAATAATAAGATTAGAGACTTGCTGTCTCAAAGGTCATCAACTATGATTGCCATCAACACCTCTTCATATTATCGGTATTCATTGCCATTGTTACATAACCTCCTTTGTGGCCATTCGTAGTTCATCGGCATTTGCAAAATCATGGCAAAGCAACACACCTATAAATTATAGCAATTTGATAAAAAAAAATCTCTTTGAAAATAGTGAAACATAAAAAGGTTATCATTTTGATAGCTCAAGCTCCTCACAAAAATTAAAATAAATTAAAAACATGACGAAGTCCCCATCCTACACAAACTTT
>JAWDEX010190387.1:0-12801 GCA_035221805.1 Trichilia hirta | reverse complement strand
TGCAGAGCAACATGCTCAGCATCTGGAATTAGCTGCTTCCAATTATCAATTTCACTGTTATTGAAGTTTAACAAGCCGATACCCTGATAATCATACCTGTCTGTTAGTTTCTCTACAACATTTGAAACTTGGTCCCAGTAATCAATAAATAACGTGGATCTCCAGTAGCACTCTCTCTTACCCATCTGTCTACAAAACTTGGCCTACAGATAACAAATTCATCAGTTCAGAACAATGCTCTTCACTTTTCAGGCGACGAAAGGCTTAGTTAACTCCTACAAATCCATGACACAAAGGGAATTTATGGTATATTTGATACTACCAACTTCCACTTTGAAAACAAAGTTGAAAAATGTTTGGTAAACACCAACTTTTAACGTGGTTGACTCACTTTTTCCACTCTCATTTGGCATCATGTGATCTAGCCCACAGTTGCTGTGGCTTTAAAGCCAGAAATTATAAAATGCACAAATGCAAATTGAAATAGACAGTAGAACATACCGAGATGCAAAACTGGACGGATGTTCTGCAATATAAACTGCTGGAGAGCAGAAAAGTGTCAACACAGTCCCCAATAAAATAATAGCCAGCACGACTTTCAAGATGTACCTCTTACATTTCAAATTCCTATATTGTATGGGAACATGGAGAACTTTCTCAAACTTATTTCTTTGGAACCTTCTTTTGTTTGTCTCTTCACTATGTCAGAAAAGAATTTATGAACAAATCTGTGAGCAAAATTTGTATCTCTTCATTTCGTTTACGTACGTACGTACGTACATATTTGAAGATAAATTGATAGATGGACAAACAGAAACATCACAATTATATAATTTTTCTACATTAAACTCGCTCAGTAACAGAATCTTCCAAGCATTGAACATTCTTTAAGAAGAGGCAGTAACCAATAAACTTGTGGCTAGAACAAATTTTCTGAACAAACACAGTTTGTCACAGGCATTTGCAGATAATCAACTCCATAACAATATTCTGATTCCACCTTTATGATAACCAATGTAAGAATCCCAAGATCAATAAGAAATAAACTCAGAAAACAAAAGATCAACGCTAATCAGTGGCAATGGTTACGCCATCATTTGTAACCCCTACCAACTTCTATGTATGTGATGCAATTTCATTTCATAAGAGCTGATTCAGAATCCATATCTCAAACAGTCTAGATCACCAGTTCATTAGACTTTATCATTAGACCACACTATTCCAAAATGATCTGAGATACTTCCCACATTTCAATAAGATGCCATCACTTTGATTTTCATCAATAAGTCAATGCATCAAAACATTCCCTGATCAACATTATTGTTGTCTCTAAACTCCAGCAAACAGAAGAAATTACTTCAAAATGTCGAAAAGTATTTAAGTCAAATCCCATTCCACCAACGACAATCTCCAAACCCTCACAATCATCACAAAAATGAGCGAGAAGTCATCAAGTAATAAAAAGTACGCACAGATAGTATAGACACAACTAAATCCAAGCAATCAAAACCAAAATCTACTTCAGGCTAAAGGAGCAAAATCTAACTTTCAAATTTTTATATCAGAGTGAAAACAAGTAATCAATTTTGATTAAATAGATCTCGACAAGAATTTCAATCAAAGGCGACGTGTTTGAAGTTATTTAGTACTACAGCCTTCATGTCGCAATTTGAAGTTAATTTTAACGAACGTAGAAGGAATCCTGTACTTTGGAGCTGACATTAAATAACTACTAGTTCTGTATGGTGAATTAGAAAATGAAAGGAGAGAAGACGACGACGAAGAATTTACTTGAAAGAAGATAACCGGTGGCTTGCCTCAATAGGGCTGGGAGAGCCACCTCTCATCTTCTTCTTCTGCTGATGCGATTCAGTTACGGCATGAGTCTGACGATGGCAACAACTGATTTCAGGAGAAAAAAAATTGCCCAGTCAAATACAGAAAACACAAAAAGAAATCAAAATGAAAACAGAAAAAACAATTTTTTAAAAAACGGAGACAGCAAAAGAAACCAAACCACTACCAGTGCTGCTCCTTTGATCGGAAGAGGCTGTGATTTCGAAATAACGAATAATTAATTATAAATTAAATTATTTGTCTATTTAACAGCGTAGACTGGAAGGCGGCCGGTTGAGATAGGAGAGCTTTCTTTGTTCTTGTTTGGTCAACTAAGTCTACTAAATGTACTAGAGTTTTTTTTGTTTTTGTTTTTGTTTTTTTTTTTAAATAAAATCTAAACTTTATTATTATTGTCTAAAAAAAAGTAAAAATAGAGTTTAGTTTTTGTTTTCACGCGCTAATTACTCCCGTTTAAGTACTAAGTTAAGAAATATAACTAATTATTTATTTGTGAATGATAATTAATTTAATTTATTAATTCTCTTATAAATAAATAATAATTATAAAAGTATTTATTTATATATTGGGTCTTTATTTTAAAAATACTTAAATTAGCATATAATGTATGTTAATTAAAATTATAATTTGAGTATTTCAAGAGAAGCACTAAATATTTTAATAAATTTATGTTTAAAATGTAAAAAAAAAAACATAAATATTTTTTTTGGCGTTTTCAAACACTTAGACGATTAATACTGTATAGGACCACCAATGTCTTATTTAATAAAAAATTTTGTTAACCAGTATTTTTAGTCTATTTGTTAAAATTTTTATTTTTAGTAATATATAATAATTTATTATTACTTATTATAAAAATTTTAATAAGTGTCGTTTTAATAAATAATGATAAAGATAGAGAAACAGTTATATATATATATATATTGGATCTTTATCCTATCTTTACATAATTCACATTTTTACTATATTATTGTTTGATTTATACCTAACTTATCTATGGTAGGGTAATTTTTTTAAATCTCTAATTTATACACAGTTATTGTCCTGTCCAATAATGATCGAGTAATCTCTTAAATTGAGTTGTAAAGAATAAATATACAATTTGAAAACTCGTAATAATTTTTGAAACAAGAGATTAATTAATATATTTATTATCCAATTATTGATCTCGTTGTACGACGTGAGAAAGAGTCTGGACTTATGCTTTTACAAGCATCTATTATTATTAGGAAACAAACGATAAACGATGACGATGACGATGACGTGTAATTATTTGTTAAATTACTAATTAAACCAAGTGTTTTCTTGAGTTTATAATTCTCAATTGAGGAATGCTAGTGTAGTAAAGGAGACTCTCTACTTATAATTTGGATATTTGTTTAATTTTTTTAAATATTTTAAATACAACAATTTTTTTTATATATTTTATGTTATGATTTTAACAATTATCATAATTTTTTTAATTTAATTACAGTCATGCCACTTTATAAAATGTCCAAGTAATAAAATTTAAAATCTTTCTCTTTAATTTTTCACTTCGAATCTATTTAAAAGATTTTTCATCTTCAATTATTGATATTTGAATAATTCTAACAGATATTAATGACATAACTTATATCCGTACAAGTGGGTTGGGCTTGTTAAATTTGAGCAGCAACAATAAATTCTTAGCACTATTTTTTTATTAATCAATTTATCTTTTCTTTATCTTTTTTTTTTTAATTAAATTGAACTCCTATATAATAGCATTGAATTTCATATACAATTTTTTAGTTTTTTATTTTCTAATTGTCGATTTCAAATCTTTAGTTATTCATAAAATTAACATTAACCTTAAGTTTGATTAGTTTATAAAATTATCTTTGTAATGAAAATTATATATTCGTATATTTTGAAAATTGAAATAATTATATGTACCACAAAATGTGAAGGCTTATGTCATTATTTTTTTCTTTTGATTATATATAATTTATTTTTACTTTGAAATAAATTGTATTGGCAAACAATTTTAATTTCATTTTATAACACAATAATATGTAAAAATATCGATCTAAAATGTTAAGATAAATAAATATTATAATTTTTAGATATAATTCTGAAACTCCATTAAGAAGAGAGAAGAGAAAATCTTAGATTCGAACACTAATTAGAAATTTACTTTTAAATTTTAGAGTCAATTTTGTCTCTTTAATATTTTATAAGGAATGGCATGATTGTAATTTAGTTAAAAAATACAATAATTTTTAAAATCAATAATGATATTAATGATAAAAAAATTATTGTATTTACAACATTAAAAATAGCTAAAAATTAGACAATTGTACAAATTAGATGTAGAGAGTGCGTCAATTACGTACTTGTTTAGGCAACAGTCGCTGCCAGTTTTCTTTACAATTTCCGTACTCAATCTCTGATTATGCCACGCGGGTTGGTGCTTCGAGTTCTCCCACTCAAAATTAGCCTTTCTCTTGCCATTTTGATTTGCTATATTGGTTTTGGTTTGTCTTAATCTCTTCAAGAGAACGAATTCAATGTCCAAATAATTTGTGCAACAAAACAATACTCCCTTACTCACATCCGACTAATCAGTACTAAATTAGAAATTCCACTAACACTTTTAACTCCCTCACTTAGCATACCACGATATTTAAGGGTGGGACAATATTTTTTAAAATTTTTAAATGATATATAATCTAGGACCCTATTTAATCAAATTTTTTTTTTTTTTTTAATTTTCTAGTAAATTTCTGAACTTTCAATTTCAAGTACCTTTCAATTATTTTTCCAATACAAATGAGTTTGGTTCCAAAAGTCTTGATTCAGTTTTGTCTACATACTGGAGATTATGTGATTTTTGATCTTACACTTGAGAAAAAGAGTCAAGATTTGAGACTTTGTACCATTATTGAACAAAAAAGATCAAAGGGTATCCGATGAACCAATAGTCTGGGAATCATTTTGGTATCACTTGTTGCATGAAAAAACCCTAAGCAATCAGAAGTAAAAGACTTCAAAAAATCTTGATTCAGTTTTGAGTTTTTCTGTGGCAAAGAAAATGTGTCAAGCACTGTTGATCAAGTCATTCGTTGCAGAGGTACTAATACTATTCATTGTTGTCAGTTATCTGTTATCATTCACGTACTTTTCATTCTTATAATAAATTTCAACTATTTGTTTTTGTTGATGTAGCTACTGTGGCCTGGGAAGCAGGGAAGCCACTGGTGATTGAACAAGTAGATGTTGCTCCTCCCTAAGATAATGAAGTTCGTCTGAAGATCCTCTTTGCCATTCTGATGTTTACTTCTGGGAAGCGAATTTAACATTATAATTCATTATCCATAATTTTCAATAAATTTAAAAAGACATTAATTTGTTCCATGATAATTCCGGGACAAACTCCTTTATTTCCTAGAATTTTTGGTCATGAAGCTAGGGGGTAAGTGAATTTCTATAATTATATTGACTTCATAGATGCCAATCATATTAATTATTCTGAAATAATTTAGGTTTGTGCAGAGTGTTGGTGAAGGGGTGATTGATCTGAAACCAGGAGATGATGTTCTACCCGTGTTCTTTGAAGAATGTAAGGAGGATGATAATTGCAAATCAGAAGAAACCAACTTCTATAATCTTCTTAGGGTTAATACTGATAGAGGTGTCGTGATTAATGATGGAAATTCAATATTTCCTATCAATGGAAAACCAATTTGTCACTTTGTTGGTACCTCAACCTTAAGTGAATACACTGTCGTTCACGTGGGCTCTCATGCCAAGATCAATCCTTTGGCTCCTCTTGACAAAGTCTGTCTTCTCAGCTATGGAATTTCACAGCAGGTACAGAACAAACTAACATAGGATTTTAATCCAGTTAAAGCTGATGGGCTAATCTTGATTTTGTTTTTGTTTTGTAGGATGTTGCAAACCTTCAAAAGGATCAACAGTTGCTGTATTCGGATTGGGTGCTGTAGGCCTTGCTGTGAGCAACCTTTATCTGCCCACACGCACTGTTTTTGTATGCAAATTACGACATAAATAGTTATAAACGTATTAATATTATGGGGCTTTCACGTGATTAGGCTGCAGAAGGGGCCAGAGTTGCTGGAGCTTTAAGAATTATTGGTGTTAATTTGAATGCAAATAGATTTGAAGAAGGTAGATATACAAACTATATTATCTGTTGATTTATTTCTCACTTACGAAAAGGTTAAGCCTTAATCTTTTATCATTCTGAGATTTCCAATTTTCATTTTAAGCAAAGAAGTTTGGTCTGACTCAGTTTGTGAACCCAAAAGACTACAAGAAACCTGTTCAAGAGGTTTGTCTCTATATTTTCAAGCTTAAAATTTTTCATTTAATTCTTCAGTTAGACTTGAATATATGATAATGTTCTAAGCAAATAGCTTTTTGAAATTTGTCAGATAGATGCTTGCTGAAATGACAAATGGAGGAGTTGACAGAAGTGTTGAATGTAGTGGAAATATTGATGCCCTGATTTCAGCATTTGACTGTGTTCATGATTTATGTCCCTTGATTAAATTCACCTTCTTTCTATAAAAATATTGGTTTACGAAAATCTTACCTCTATTCGTCTTGTCTTGATTGCCAACAACCTCTGAAACTTGATATTTCAGGGGTGGGGTGTAGCCGTTCTTGTTGGATTTCCTCATAAAGATACTGTGTTCAAAACACACCCCATCAATTTGTTGAGTGGAAGAACTCTCAAGGGAACCTTTTTCGGAAACTTCAATCCACGTTCTGACCTTCCTTCTCTTGTAGAAAAATATATGAACAAGGTACACTAGAGTCTCAATTTGGTTACCCGGGGAGACCTTATTAAACTGATTTCATGTCCAATTTTACAGGAGCCTGAATTGGAAAAGTTCATCACACATTAAATCCCATTTTCGGAGATCAACAAGGCGTTTGAGTACATACTTAAAGGGGAAGGCCTTCGATGCATCATCCGAATGGATGCTTGAAAAAGTTTTTTGTCTGGGTTTAATTCATACATAAATAATGACACTTGTCTTTGCGAGGTTCATATACAAAGATGTCTTCCTAAGAAAACCTTTGGTTTGTGCTCATAATGTAAACTGTTTTCAGTTCCATCCTTGTGTGTTTGTAAGAAACAGTTTTTCATTTGAATCAAACTTTTGAATATTTTATTTAATATTGTATGAGAAACAATATTGAAAAACAAAGATAAGATATACATTTGCTAAGTTGACATAACAGTATACAAATATTACAATATCTACAAGAATATATTCAAGTGTCGAACATTTATAAGAGAACGAGGTTGGCAACTTGAATTATCCAAAATTTGACTGAAAAAGTCGATTTAGGTTTTATTTCTGTATTGAATTGTTTGTTTAAAATCACAACTATTATAAGGATATATATTGTACTAAATTTCATTATTATGTTATAATGTATTTTGTATACATTACTTCAAAAGTCTTGATCATGGGCTAATGTCGTGTTAAAGGGTAAAATTATTGTCTTTTTTTGTGATCTCTTTATGCATAGGACAAACAAATATGAATCTTATTCAATGCTGTTAATTTCATGCTAAGTCATGTGTCTGATATCTCAGTTATCTCCAGCACAAGTCCAAGTCTTTTGAGTCAGCAACAATAATTTCTAACCAATTTCCAAATAAATTTTTGCTTATATATATCTTTCTGAATGTTTGTTGGTTGCTTTTAAAACCAAAACTTATAAAGTGACTGACAAAACTAATTTTTAGTAATCTCATACATTTTTATATTAATATTTTATATTTATCATCTTTAATATCATAAAAATTATGACTTAAAAGTCAGCACACCACAACATCCCACATAACTAAATATTTGTTTCTCAGACCTTCAGAAAGTTTTTGAGGAAATCAGATGGAAGAAGATACATGGCATTCCAACACTAATATCAGGTATAATTTCCTCACTGCAATCTTGCTCTAATCATTAATAAACTTTCCTTGTCAGAGGTAATTGCTTTGGGGGTTCTTACAACTGCTAGATTTATGCTGGCTCTTATCTATAAACCTAGAACAACATTGAAGAGAGTTGATAAATTGGAGAAATTTCGACACAATCAACAATCCTGGATGCCTAAAAGTCACTCTTACACTGAAATGATTGCAATGACCAACTTGCTTCAAAACAAATTTGGCGTTTCTAGCTGACTTTTGGGAGCTTCATGTGCATTAATCATAAGAACAGTTGATCCAAATGTTAATCATCGTTTCAAAAAATTATATAATAATCTTATTATTATATTAATCTTCGTCTATAGTTCATAAACTTGACAATAATTATCTTCATTAACACACACACACACATTGCCCCACTCATTTTGTACTTTGCCTCCTTACTCTTACCTTACTGGCTCTGGTTTATGTGGAATTTTAGCGAAAGAAAAGAAGAAGGCATCAATGTTAATCGTGAATTGATTAGGTGAGATTAAATTGAAAATGGAAGGAAATTATATTCCCGAAGAGTTTAAACTGACATTAAAATTGGAGAGAAGGGTATCATCAATCAATTGAAAGACATCAATAAAACAAAATCTAAGTGGGGATATATTTATATTTTTATTTTAAATACCTTTTTTATTCTGCATATTCATTAAAAAAATTTTAAAAATAATCTTTATTTTGTCCACTTTATAAATATTCAAAATATTTTTAGTTATTTTTTTATTATATATGTTAATTTTTTTCTACACATAAAAATATTGATTTTACTTATTTTGCTAATTATATTATATGTATAATCACTATATATAATAATAAAATAAAGTAAAAGAATTATAAAACTAAGAAGGAAAATGGTAGAATTGACTGTTCTTTACAAAAAGTTAAATAGAGCTTAAATATAAAATATTAAAAAATAAAAATCACTAAAATATAATTAAATAAATTAAAACAATACATACTTTCCACCAAAAATGACATATAATGAACTCCATTCAAATAATTTATAAAGTATAAAGATAATTTTTAAAATTAATATTTATCAAAAAAAATATTTTTAAACTATTTGAATGATTGAATCCTCTCATAAATTAGTTTTTTTTTCTTAAAATGATTATAAAAAAATTATGATGAATTGTTTAATATTATAAAGCTAAAATTTAAAATTTAAAATAAAATATTATATATAAATTTATTTTAGAAGTATCAAAAATAATAATATTTTATATATTTAAATTTTATTATTTTTTATTGTAATTTATGATAAAGATAATTTATAATAAATTTTTTATTAAAATATAAACATTTAGAATAAATTTTACGATATAAATAAACTCATACTTGCATATGTCTGTCAACTGAAGTGCTAATTTAGGATTACTGCATTTTTGCTAACCTAAAACTTGTAATTCCACTAGTTCGGAGGTTTGAAACTGTAGAAGTATTTGATAAAATACTAAATAATTTAGATTTACTTCACAACCTCCACGTCACATCAAATAATACCAGAGGAAGCCCAAACGTTGGTGGGCGTTTGGACATTTAATAAGAAATATCGATCCAGGGCAAAACCAGGAACACAATCTGGAATAATTTTGCCTTTTTAGATTATATTAATCAAATGACAACCATATCCCAAAGTCCACCATAGTTTAGACACTTAAAAACTGGGATCTTACTAATTTGATTTTTTTTTTTAACTCTTTTATAATAATTTTTAACTTTTTAAAGTATAATTTTCAACTTTGTAGCTTATAAAAATAAAAGTTAAAAATTAAAACAAAAATTAAAATTGAGAACAAGAAGGAAATAGTTGCCATTGCCGTAAGTACAGCCAGAACACCTTAAAGTGTCCGTGCACATATAAATAGCCTCTTCTATGCTTTCCGGGATTGTAAATACCTGCAAAATAAGTAAAGACCATATTCTACCAACAGCAAAATCCACAACCTAATTTAAAGTGTTTTCAGTCAGTTCAAGTACTTTGATTCCCCATAGTAAAGAAAAGAAAATTTTAGAAGCACAAGTTAGGAAGCCAAATTCCCATTTATTCTAAAGCGTGATGGAATTGAACAATTATTTTCTATAATAAAAAGTACAAAAGGGGAAGGGCAGAAAAAAAAAGTGATGCGGAGGAAGTGGAATCTCGTATAAAGTGTCCAAAAAAGAAAAAGAAATTCAACACAAATAAGGAGTGAGAGAGAATTGTTCACATGTAATCTCTTTAAAAATTTACTCAAAATTACGAACAAAACAATATACACTATGAATTTTAATTTATTACCATGTGCTTTTTCATGGTTATGCTAGTTTTGCAAGTATAGCCATGTCTAATATCTTAACGTCAAGTGAGACGTCTACCTTTACAATTCCATCAGTACCATCCACACCAATTAATTTTCCTGTATTACCGCGATATTGACCACCCATGATCTTTATCTTGTCTGACTTCCTGGGCGGCACAATCTCAATTTCAGTGGGAAGCGCTGTAATTGTTTCCCCATTTCCGCTCAAACCAAGTACCACTCTACAAGAGCCATCCTGTAACATGGAACACCGAGGTTAGCATATTATCGAAGAAATTAAAATGAAGTACGTGCCCAATAATTCACAGTAATAACTTGTCTATAAATGTCAGTGACAGCCATCAATTCTGTGCCAAAACTGTGAAACCATGGGTGTCCAATCAGTGAGTTAGTATGCATGCCAATAATATCTAGTTTCTTCATATCATGGCCTGTCAATGATAAGCTCACTCACTCAACAGCTGGACACCCTGGTTTCACACGAGCTCAAGGAATTTTATAGCCAAGTCTCCTGTCAAATACTTTGTAAAGAAACAAGTACAAGTAAAACTTTGAACCAAATAGGCAAACCCTAGAACACATACAGGGAGCACTTCCCGGACAACTCCAACACCAACATCATCTCCAGTCTTGCGTACATTCACCAAAATGTCTGGTATGAACCAAGGTCCTTCATTGTCTGATCCTGCAAATATAATTGAAAGGATGTCAAGGAAAAATCCATCATGTCACCACAATTGCATACTACCAAGGTAGGAAAAGCACCTATAACAGGAGACATAGCATCCAGACCACCAGTTCCAGGTGTCATTGGCTGCCCACCAGGAGTGCCAGGAAGATAGGCTGCTGAGTTTGGCGTCATAGGCTGACCACCTGGCGTTGATGGCAGATAAGGGCTTGGAGCATTGCCTGCAATGAGGAATCTACATCAGTTACACTAGGAACAAAACATATATATATATATATACACACACACAACTGAAACAAAACAATGAGTAGCAACAAAATAAACAAACTACCATAGGCAGAACTGCTATCTCTTGGTGTTCCAGCATCACTATAGTTGCCACCAGGAGTATTAGCCCAGCCTGAACCAGGAGTAGGTGCTTCATATGCACGTGAAGGAGGACTTCCTGGCTGAAAGAGAACAGCAATGATTTTACTTTTCAAACAAAAGCAATACAATATTTTTATCCGTTCCTAGAGCTGAATTAAGGATCCCAACCTGGTACTGAGGACTGGTTCCCCAGGAGCCCGGGTTTCCTTCTTCCCAATTATCCCTGTTTTGTTGTCATCACAATCCCAAAGATCATTCATTGGTCAAAAAACATACCCAACCCATAAAAGTTTTTGAGTGTTTGAAAAAATTCTCTAGAGAATTCAGATTCACAGACCCACTGAGTACAAAAAATTATATAGGTGCAAACGATATTCAAGACTATGAATCCATATCAATGTTCTTATGGATTTGAGTGTAATTTTACACATACCCTTGTTCTGATCTACTCAAATTCACAAGAACACCAATCAAACTATTCCTTACTATTCACAAGCAGGAAAAAAATCATATCAGTCACAGAATGGTCAGATTCAATGCTGAACCTGGGCGGACTCATTGGTGTGTAAGGATTCCAAGCTCGGTCACGCATTGGTGTCCTCATACCATCATGAATAGGTGTTGCTGCAGGGAAAAATGTTTAATTAAAAGAATGGAATATACAGAAAGATAGCAGTATTAGCCATTGATAAAAAGGTTGAAATTCTAAAAGAAACCAGCAGATGAAGAAAGCATAAAGGGCATACCCCCAGCATCTCTCATCGGAGTCATATATGGATGCAGTGGAGTTCTTGATGGATGCATGGGAGTTTCACTTCCCATACCATAACGTGGTGTATCACTGGCAAAACATCATTACATACACAATCAGACTTCTAAAATTAAGATAAGATTAAACTGAAGGAATGATTCTATGTACCGGTAAGGCGTTGAAACAACCACATTATCTGAGACAAAACTTCGATCAACTGCATATAAACAGTTTTAATTGTCAATCCAGATAATCAGTAAAAATTAAACACAAATGTATCCCCAAATTAACATAAACTTGCCTGTAATAACCTTCATTTGGGACTCCAGTTCAACACGAACTGATTGGCCCTTGATATCTACCACCCGCCCACGGTAGCCCTTGAAAGGACCTTGGCGAACTTTCACTGTAGTCCCAACCAGCGCATCATGCCCTGCTCTTCCACCTCTATGTCTTCCACCAGCTGAAATCCAATTCAATTTAACTCAAAAAAATATCAAATGCAATGAGAATACTAAGAGCAGTCATGGCGAAATTTTAGCAAAAGAGTGGCCATGATCATCAGAAACGTACTACTTGAAGGGCCTCCTCTAGAAAATCTCCCTGGTGACTGAGGTATACGAGGTGGAGTTCTTAGACTGTTAAATCTGGAGTATGCATCACCCTAAAAGAATTTTAAAAAATGAAAGTTTTAAGAAGCACACAAAATAGTGAGAACTAAAGATGCACCCTCAAACAAAACCTTAATGCACAAAGAACATAAAAGCTTACATTTCTATCCCCATTAGCACGTGATCCTCCCACAACAACACAAGAACTAGATTTAGCACATATAAAGCCAGCATGCTCAAGA
>JAWDEX010190366.1:0-12803 GCA_035221805.1 Trichilia hirta | reverse complement strand
AATGCTCGCATACTCTTGCATTGAAATTCACTTTTTTGTACATGCTACCAATTTTAAGAGACCTCTTTCAGATTGGCAGGTCAGAAGGATACTAGTTAATGGATCCAAGATATGTGTCAAACTTGATTTGGAAATTGATAGTACAAAAATGATTACCTTTATGTTAGGATTTTTCTCTTTAAGATATTGACCAACTCCCGATATAGTTCCACCAGTTCCGATACCTCCAATAAATATATCCACCTTGCCTCTGGTATCCTCCCAGATTTCTGGACCAGTTGTCTCATAGTGTATCTGCAAGCGGAAATACATGGTTCAACTCCAAACATAGTTATAGTTCTAATAAGAAAAATTTATAACATAATAGAGGATTTCTCCAACAAAAGTTTATTAGAAAGATGAGAGAGACTATATATTTGATTTCAGCCAAATTTTATTATAATATCTTTCGAGTTATTACATTAATAAATGGAAAGCTGAAAACCATCCAAGATGGTTGTACCCACCATCACAGCACTTTCTGCACTGAGTAACATCAGATTCACAGATGAGGTTTCTTAGTAGAAGTCAACCAACTTAATCATTAAATTGATGCATCCCATAATCCAAAACAATAGCATAAGATGATAATCATAAAAGGCACAAAATGCAGAAATGAATAAATCATATAAGGAACACATTTCTCCTTTCCAACCACATTCTAGAACAACATCATAATCTGGATCTTCTACAGACGTTACTGGAGCCTTATTCTGTAGGCAAACTGCCTAATTGCTTATTCTTTAATTGCAATAATATAAGACAATTCCATGGCATAAAGAAGGCAAGTAATGCACCACCAATCGGGACTACAATTTTCATCAAAATGTAGCAACACTATATTGATCGCATAGACCGCATAGAATGATCTCCTAAGATAAGTCAACATTGAAGCAAGATAAAAGTAGCAAGCCTAACTACAAACCTTCGGATTTGCAGGATTGTCAAATTGTTGAAGCATATAGGCGTTTGGTGTGCTATTCAAAATCTCTTCAGCCTTCTGAACAGCCCCCTTCATGCCCTTCGCCGAATCAGTTAATACAAGCTCGGCTCCAAATGCTTTCAAAAGAACTCTTCTTTCCATACTCATTGAAGCTGGCATTGTGAGGATAAGCTTATATCCTTTTGAAGCAGCTATGAAAGCAAGGCCAATGCCTGTGTTTCCACTAGTGGGCTCAACAAGAATACTCTGGAATAGAAATAAATACATAAATTACTCAGAATTATCCTGAATTCAGTCCTTATTACACATTCATACTGCAGTATAAGAATGTATCTACAATGTCTTACCTTTCCAGGCGTTATTAGTCCTTTTTGCTCGGCATCAGCTATCATACTATAACCTATCCTGAATTCAAAGAAAATATTAGTTGGATGTAAATTATCATCGTTTCAGTTCTGTTGCAAATGATTCTAGGAAGAAACTAGGAGGCTAGCATATGCATGCCAAATTCATGTCAGTTTCATTTCAGTTCTGTTGCAAATGATTCTAGGAAGAAACTAGGAGGCTAGCATACGCATGCCAAATTCATGTCAGCTCAACAGAACAAATTGACTATAAACACTGTGAGTTCTTACTCAGAGGATTCGACATCAAGAATTTTCCGAATAAAAATTTTGATTCTCACATGTTAAATTGTTAAATCTATTAATCTAGCAGATCATGTGTACAAACTAGAAGATGGTCATGAAAGTTTGAGTATCTAGACTTGCAATCTGATCTTTCTCACCTATCCTTGACACTACAGCATGGTTCCATGATCTCAAGCTTGGCGGCAATGTTTGCAACACACCCCTTTACAATATTATTCAGGTATACCATTGGTGTCCTCCCAATAAGCTGCAACAGGTATGATCCAATACAACACATAAGTATGGATCCAATAACCAAACATTATAGAAGAATGGTAATAAATTTAACAGAAATATTCTCTGAATTTCTTGTAACAAAAAGCATAATTTACTATGATAATCTTATAATGAAAAAAGACAAAACAAAAGAAAATTTATGAACAGTAACACGTTAATAAAGGCCATGAATTGATATATTCAAGATGATCTCTATGTATTGATCTCCAAACTAAGTTTTGAAAACAAAAATACAACCAGTTGGAAAGTTATAGACTTTTTATGAATAAGAAACAAAAAAGCGATTTCCTAACTATCCAACAATGTCAGACAAGACAGGTCCAATTGCAATTGGTGTAGAAATGGGATAGAAAAGAAAGGAAACAGAAATAGAGGGCAATATAAGAGACAAAAAGGGAAGACAAAAAGTAGAGAAAAAGAATTGGAAGAGAGTAATAGAATTTAGAGTATGCCGGAGAGAAAGCAATCCAATTGCTCAAATGTTTTCAAACTCAAAGCAAGAGGCTTGTTTGTGGTGGATTAGTAATAAACTAAAAGGAAACGCAATCTACTCCAAAGCAGTCTAAACAACCTTCTTTTTTTAAGTCAATGAATACAAACTAACACGAATAATTTCCCCAAACAAAAATAATTGACAAGTCCCTCATCTCTAGGACAAATAAGACATTAAATAACTACGATCTCAATCAGTTCTTGTTGATAATGCTCCAATAAGTGGAATTATGATAGGAAACCTATCGTCCAGTATCCAAGTACCAACTACGTTAGAACTTGAACCTCTATTGTGATGTTTTGACATTCAATTTCTCTTACATGGTTGCAGCAACTTTTATGCACTTCATCAACTACTGGAGATAAACAAACTTCACCAAAGTCAATCTCAAATTTGCCTCCATAATTCAAATATAATCTGTACTAGCACTGAAAAACTCTAATGTTATGCTCTGATATAAACCAATGTAGCATGGATAGAGCAGCTTGTGCAGCATTTCATTAAGTACATGAGATATTCAAACTTTTCTATATTCAAACTTTCCTGTGAAACCAACCCCATACTGTCCTTGAATTATAGCAACATAAACCCAATATATTGATCTAAGTAACATGTTCATCAATAAAAACACCCGTCCTTAGCAGCAAAAAGAATTGCAAAATTCTACATACTTAAACAGAACTCACTTCATAATGGTCATGAACTATGTAAAATTACACCAAGCTATTGCATTTACAAAAAATCCTGATCAACATTAACACTCCCAGCTCAAGGCCAACCAAATTCATAATTCTAACCAATTAAACTAAGACGCATTCAAAATCAATTTTTTGACCCTACAAACTATCACAATAAGCAACAGAAACAAATTTCCAAATATCCGCTAATCCAAAATCAATTTTCTGGGTAGCTAATCATCCCACTTCACTATGACAAATCCATTCAATTTCCTCAAATTTTTGAGTAATAAATCAACCCACTTTACAATTCTACAACAACTACGAAATATCACATTCAATTTCCTAAACTAGAAACACATTAATCCATAAAAAAGTTACCTAATACTCACCAAAAATCAAAACTTTTAACAAACAAACAAGCTCAACTCTCATTTACAATAAACCACAAAATTTCCTCACCTGAGTGACATCTTCAGCAATGTTTAGACCCTCAATCTCAGTATTTGGATTCACAGAAACCGCCTTGCACACAACAGAGGAAGTCTTATAAGAAACCTTCTCAAACTTCTTCTCAAACCTCGGAGTTGCTGTGATAAGGTTTACGTAACCCATTTTCAGAGTGTCTAAAGAATATTTCTTGGAGTTACAGAGAGGAGAAGTCAACGGATTAGACAACAGAGAAGAAGTAGCCATTTTTGGACTCTTCTTAGGACATGACTCTGTGATGCTAAAGCGAGAAAGCTGGAATGTTTAAGTACACTGTATTGTATGTCATTGATTTCTATCCTCTCGTATAAACTTCGTACAGCTCACGTCAGACTTTTCTCCTGAGGTTTATTATCATACAAGTCCCTAATCTTTTAGTTATTATACCTAAAGATCCAATTTACTTTAAAGCTAAATTTCATCCCAAAAAAATTATCAATTTTAGCATGTGAGAAAAAAAAAAAAAAAAGAAAAACTAACCCACAAATAAGTCCAAATCTTAGCCTGAAATTGAGTTTATGAGTACTTTGGGTCAACTTTTATTTTTCACCTCCTTTCGCTCTTTTTTCGTGTTATTAATATCTTAGAAAAACTAGATATTATTTCATTGATGTGAAAAAATCAACGATCAACACAGACCGTGGTTAAATATATTAACTTACAAACTTGTGAAGGATATATATAATACGTTATTTAGAAAATTGAATATAAAATTTTAGAAATATGACCAAAAAGAAAATTTATTGTAATGTCAAAGTTGTTTTAGAATACTTTTATTTAAAAAAAAAATTAATTTGTGTAAATGATATTTTTTTTAATTAATTATTTAATTTTTAATTGAAATAAAAAAATATACTTTTTTTTTCCTTTTTGGAATTAATACAATATTTACATCCACGTTCAATGTTCCAAAATTTAGGAAGAACACAAAAAAATGGCCAATGAAATTTGGGTAGCCTAGCCTTTGAGTGAACTAAGATTCAATTTCTTCTTATGTTTTATTTAGGACACAAAAATGTACATCTTTGTTCCGTAATTAATTTGATGGTAAATCCAGAAATACTTAAATAAAAAAAAATAAATTATTATACAAATTTACGTAAGAAAATTCTATTATTATAACATATTTTGTATAATTTATTTTCTTTACTTTTATGAATTTTTAGCATTTATTCAATACTTATCATTAATTATATATAACTTCTTAATAATATTAGAAATATAAATTTTTTAAGTAATAATTATAAGTACTGTTACATTAATTTATATTACTCATTTTTTTTATGAAACTCTTAATTTATAATTTTTTGAGAACTAAAATTTTAATTTATAATTTTTATGAAAATAAAATAATATTAAATGCCCTAAAAAATACTAAACATACTTTCACGTAAGTATTATTTTATAAGTTCATATAGATTCGCGTAGAGATAATGATTTCCAAGATCATCATCTTTGGACCAATGGAATGTCTTTGTTGGTTAAACCAATTCAATACATGAACCTTGAACCCAAATGGACAAAGCGCTTTTTCCTCAGAAGCACTTAAAAGGTTGATGATGGTCCAATTAGGAGAAGAATGAGGAAGTGGCCGTGAGAAAAAGCAAGAGACGTGTTTGTTTGTAAACAATAAAGATAATAGTGTTATTTATGAGCGAATTTATAAGCAATGATGTGGCAATATTATATATTATTTTTATAGTTAAAATATTTTACAATTTTTTTAGTTTATGAAATTTTCTCTTATTCTCGTAAAAATAAAAATACACAATAATAATAATAATAATAATAATAATAATAATAATAATAATAGTATCCACTGAATGTGGTCGAGTGATTCTATCATGAGGAGCATTTGTGCTGGTTTTAAATTCGAACTTTTTAGAATATATTCAAGTATAAGAGCTTAGTACCACTGTAATGTGATTCTATACATGATCTTAATTGATTCAGGATAGGTAATGCGTGATCTGCGAACACGTACCCTAAGAAGGTGAGTGCCTGACTCGTGTATGGCCGGTCGCCGTAATAATGGTTGAGTAAGAGTTTTCTCGTAATCCAAAAAATAATAATAATAATAATAATATGTCATATTAATTCATATAAAAATTTATATTTACATTAAATATTAGTATTAGTATTTGTGTTATCAGGTATTTATAATCTTAACTCTTTAATAAAAATTAAGAAAAAAAAGATTTAACTTATACGCAAATTTTATTTATAAAAATTATTAATGTTAAAAAAATTATTTATTATGAACAAAACAACATTTCTCTCTACCAAATCTTTTATTTATTATTTATTATTAAATTTTGACACATCAATATTTTCTTAAAAAAAATACCAATGACATTCATTGCTCTTCCAAAGGTGAAGAAAAGTACGCACCGAACAAATATTTTTAATTTTAATTTTAAATTAAATATAAAAATTTCACTGTATGCAAAATAATTATCATTCATCATCTAATCATAAACAACACAACAACATTAAAACATTAAAAAATTAAAAATAAATAAATCAAATTAATTCAAAATAATTAATTTAATAAATAAAAAAAATACCAAAAACATCACAAATATCATCAAACAAAATGATAACGTTACAAACACAAATAGTAATGGCAGTTTATTCAGTCAAGCATAAACTTGAAACGGCCTTGACCAAGCTTTCGGATCCTCCTCCTGGAACCTTCCACCGTACCCGCTGCCGTTACTGCCACCGCTGCTAACAAAAGCATGGTATCTCAACAAGAAAGTGAGTGCCAACACAACCCATTCCAGGAAGAAGATCAAAACAGACAATGAGCCGGCCAGTCTGAGAATAACGATTCCGTCTTCTTCCCTGACGTAAGACTTCAAGTAGCCCAAGAAGTCGGAGGTGTTAGCGAAGATGAGAACGGATATGGATCCCTGAAATATTGCAGTTAGAACAGTGGCAACCATGTGGGTAGCGTACCATTTTCCGGAGCCCGAGGTGGCGACGGTGCAGGCAAACACGGCGATGAGTATGGTAAGAACGTGGAGAAGGATTATGAAGAATCCGCAGAGGGAAGGGAGGAGGCGGAGGGAGAGTGTGAGGAAGATGAAGCTTGATGCGGCGGCGAGGAGTATGTAGTTGCATATGAGGAGGCATTTGTGCTTCCGGGAGTGGGTTTCGGCGATTGAAGAAGATGGGTTGATGTTGAAAGAGACACCCATTGTCAGAGAGAAAAGTGATAATTATTTGCAGAAATGGAGGAGAGAGAGAGAAGATGTTTGATGGGGGAGGGTAAAGGGGAAGAACGAGAATTTAAAAGGAAGAGAAGATGAAGTAACGGTCATATAATTTTTGAAAATTGTTGGCGGAAAGATGAACGTTAGCAGAAGGTAGAAGACAGTTGGTAACGGTCAGAAAATCAGTGAATACGTATTATGTATATATATTACTATGAGAATTTCCACCCTCGTCAGGGTATATGGTAGAGCGCTCGCTTAGCATGCGAGAGGTACAGATATCGATGCCCGGCATCTCCAAATTTGTTTATTAAATTTTGGGATAATAACTTTTGAGTCCATGTTTTTTATATTTTCACAAAAGTCCTAATTTTATTGAATTTTTTCAGATAAAGCCTACCTTCTATTGAAAATTACTAAATTACACTCTTGTTTGAGCAAGAGTTAGGCTCAAATTTATACTCTTTTATTCATAGGCTCAATTCAAAGCTCTTATTTTATTCTAATTGATTGATTTTATGTTGAAATATTTTATTTTAATTCAGATGTTTGACATATTCTTCGATTAAGTCCATCTAAAAATTAATATTACCCACTACCTTTTACAATTCACACTAAAAATGATAAAAAAATTGATTTACTTCATGTAATGTTTAGAAAATTAAAAAAAAATAATAACAAAAATATATATTCCTCTTCCAAACAACAGTAATAATAGTGACAGAAAAAGATGATCAGATCCTCCAAAATCTGTACAGCTAAACCATTTGCTCCCTGGGAAGGCGGCATTCTTTCTTCTCAAGTGAACATGGTTAAAACTGTTTACAAGCTGCTTTGATTCTGTAAGCTCTTAATTTTCCGAGAAAATACCGACCCATAAGAATCCTGTTACAAACAGCAGCTACCGACAGGATAACATCAAGGAATGCTTACACTCGAATTTCTCTGTCATCTACAGATTTCCATGATATCGAGGTTCTGACTTCTGTTTTCACGACTCCATACATACTTGGGCCGTTCTGACTTTACATTTCACCACTCCATGCATACTTGAGCCGTTTCACAATAGTTTTCTCGCATGACATGTCACAGAAAGTTTTCAGCCATGATACCCAGAAGCAACGATTGTTTCAGCTGGTTTGGACTTCATTCTAAATGACTCCATGTTGAAACATTAGCACAATGACTGAATTCAGCTGTCTTCAACCTTTATTTGGATCCTCAAGCATGATAAGGAAAAGGAGAAACCATTCCACAAGACTTGAACCGTGTGCATATAAACCATAAAACTTGCATCTTGACATTTGAATGGTATTCAACAGGTAAAGAATGCACAAATTTCTCCGAGTTTCACTGCCCCATTGCTGAAATAGTTCCTATTAAGCAGCATTCGATTGGAGGAGATCTTAGTGAGAATGCAAAGAGGAAAATGAAAAAAAGAAACAGGAACCAAAGCATAAAATAGCTGTTCCGTAACCTAAACATAACAAATTTAAACTACACAAGTCAGCAAAATGAAAAAGAAAATGCATGCATCCTGCCATTTTCTGTGAGACATTTACAGACCATGCACAAATCTTTTAAGTATTGCCTGGTTCATCTGCCTTTAGGCTGATAGAGGTACAGTGGATCTTCGCGTCTCTGGTTTCATAGCTCAAAATTTACAATAACAATATGTAGAACACAGTCCAAGGTCTGTCAACAGGACTTTGTCCTCATCTACTATTTCATAGGACTCTTGACCAGCTGCAGGCAAGCCATTTCTACCATTTCTTGGAACAATTTCCTGCAATTTTAGTTCCTATAAATAATTTCTGTAAGACAATCAAAGGATCGAAAAAAGTTCTATAAATGCAAGTAAAGGAGACAAAGATGGTGGTTGCTGATTTAGGTAGTAAAAAGATGTCCATTACTTCATCTCCAGTTGATTATTTAAGACCATGGAGAATCTAAACTCAGCAAAACAAAGATAAATTATGCATATAAGCACAATAGCCACAGATAAGATTCTTTACCTCACCTTAACATTGATTACACGGTGGATTCTCTCATCCCCCGTGAGCTTCGATCAACTAATCCAAGGTCAATGCGTCAGCAACACTGCATCCCATAATGGTGAATAAACTAATCAGAAAGTCACAGAAAAGCAAAAATACCAAGACTATTACATGCCAAACACTAATTCCCATAAAAGCCTTCTTGAGCACTTTTTTGGCAAGGGAAAAATACAGCCTCAATCATTCGACTGCCACTGTAATGCATCAAGTACTCTTCTACGTAAATGTCATACAGGGCTGCACACTTGAGTCACTTGCTATAGAAAACACCCACTTTTTACTTCTAAGATAATTCACAGTAGTGTTTGAGGAAAATAACAATAATAACAGAAGTGGAAACAGCAGGACCATAAATTAAACAAGAAAAATAAATTTGAGAAGGAACTGGCACTTGCCTCCAATCAAGTCTGTCAATTAACATCGAGTATGTTGGTGGAGTGATCTCACAACCTGCATTTTCCATGATATCCACCAGTTCAGAGCATCTATTGGCATGACCTTTCTTAAGCAAGCCTTCAATAAGAATCTTCCAAGCAACTTCATCACTATTATATCCACAACGAAGCAAATTACAAAACACTGCTTTGGCCTTCTCATTTTTCCCTTCATCATATAAACCACAAAGGAGCAGCTTGTATGACTCCAGATGTGGTAAATGACCATGTTCAATCATAGCACCCACCAGTCTCACTGCTTCCTCATACAGTCTCAACTCACAACAACAATTCAGAAGGGAATTATAAATATCTCCATTAGGTGATATTCCTCTTTCTCTCATATAATCAAATAATCTCTGGGCTACTGCCAAGCGCCCAACTTTGCAAAGTCCTATGATGAGCTTTCCATAAGTGTTCAAATTAGGTGCACAACCATGTTTAAGCATTGTCTCAAACAGTTGCACAGCAGTGTCAAATTCCATCATCTTCCACACTTTAGCAACATCTACAAATGTGACATTCGAGACCAAATAAAATCCCATCACATTGCTATTTTCCTTCATCCACTTTTTATTTGAAAGATGGTTGATTAAAAAAGCATATGTGTGATGGGAAGGTTCACAGCCAGCATCAAACATGCGCTTGAGGACATCAAATGCAGAATATATTAATCCCAAATTTGCATATGCACGAATTAGTAATGTGTAAGTCAATGAATCTGGCACAATTTGCTCTTCACTCATTTTAACCATCAAATCTTCAGCTTCATTCAATTTCCCTATGCTGCAATATGCGTGAATAAATATAGTATAAGTATATACATCCGGCTTAAGTCCAGCAGAAATCATTTGGTTTAGAAGCCTGTGAGCATGGTCAAAATCTCCACCTTTCAATACTTCTTTGATGAGAGTTGTATAAGTATAAACTGTCGTTTTTACTCCCATCCTTACCATCTTTTCTACAAGTAACAATGCTTCTTGCACCTTTTTGTCTCTGCATAATCCATCTATTAGAGCACTGTAAGTATATGAGTTCGGCAAACAATCATCGCTAAGCATTCTCTCTAGTAAAGAAAGGGCATTGTCGATTTTCCCAGCCTTGCAATATCCATCAATCAAAGCAGTATATATTACTTCACTAGCCTTTATGCCTTTCTCTTTCAAAGAATCAAACAACAAATGAGCTCCTTCAACAAGCCGTCTTTTACATAATGTATCTATAAAAATACTAAAAGTAAACTGATCAGGAACTACACCGCTTTCAGTCATCAAATGAAGCAACCCATAAGCACTATCTAAATGACCTGCTCTGCACTGTCCATGAATCAATGAATTATAAGTAATCAAGGTAGGTGACAATTTTCTCCTAAGCAACTCATTAAGTAGCGCCATTGCCTTATGCACATTTTTATTTTTACAAAATCCGCATATCAATTCATTATATGTCCTAGCATTTGGGCTACAATTATTTGATTCCATCAAATCTAAAATTTCCAACGCAGCGTCCGTCAATCCCTCCTTGCAGTATCCATCAATCAATGCATTATATGTGACCACACTCGGAACAGAACCTTTCTCCAACATCGTATTCAACAACCTCCTTGCCTCGTCTACGTTATTCTCTTTACAAAAGGAATCAATTAACACCGTATAAGTATGCACATTAGGCTCACAACCCCTCTCCGACATCTCATTGAAAAACTGTAAGGCCTCCAATTTCCTACCCAATCCACATAACCCATAAATAATCACTGTATAAGTCCTCACAGTTGGTTGGCAATCATCCTCGCCCATTCTCTTAAACAACTCTATAGCCTCGTCAACTCTTTTCACGTCACAAAGACCATGAATCAAATTCGTATAGGAAACTTCGTTTCTTCGACAACCCTTTTGTGGGATCATCCTAAAAACTTGATAAGCACTATCTACATCCTTATTCCTGCAATGCCCCAATATTAATGACGTATATGTAAACGTATCGGGGTTCAAACCTGCTTGCACAGTCTTACTTACATACAACTGAGCCTCAACAACATTTCCCATCTTACAATACGCATTAATCATTGTATTAAAAGTATATATATTAGGAACAATCATATTGTGCAACATTTCAGTATATACACACTTCATTTCATCAATCAAAACAAATTTCGACAAAGACATTAACAATGTGTTGTAAGCCTTAATTCTAAGCTTAAATCTAAACTCCCCGTCTCTTTCATTCACTCTCTTCAAAAAGTCCAAAGCGAAACGAATATCTTCTGCCGAATTGCAAGACTTAATCATGAAAAGAAATATTTTTTCACTCGCTTTGGTGAAATTACTTGAAATCAAAAGATTTAACAAAGTAGAGTAAGATTCTACCGTGTGCTTAAAACCCCAATTTTGCGCAATCCAGAAAGAAAAATCGAGGGCAGTCTGGGGATCGAGATTGAGACTATATAGAGAAGAAATGTGAGATGGTGATATAAATGGAATTAGCTTCAAGATTGAAGAGTGTTTTTTCCAAGTTCTGGGATGATTAGAGAGAACGAAGAAGATCTGAGACGGGAGATCCGGTGGGTCCGGATCGATGGCAAGGGTCTGGGCAAACGGCGCCATTGACGAATTGCAGAACCTTCTTTTGAGAAAAAACTGACATGTGTTTTTGTTTTTGCCGGTGTTTCTGATAATGGACATCAGATTTCTCATGACCGGACGGCGGCGGCGGCGGCTTGATCATCAACTCAATAGAAATGGGAGAAGGAAGAGATAAGAGAAGTGCATGTAATTTAACAAAGAAATGGAATTACGGAATCTTAAAAAATTATAACAAATATATAATTTTATCATATAAAAAATTGTGCGTCAATTTTACAGTTATCTATCTATCTATCTATATCTATATATAATAAAATAAAAGTTTATATAGTGCAGTTGTACATATTGATCCACTAAATTTCTTTGCTATATTTTTAATTTATTCATTATTTATCATAATTTTAAAAAAAAAATTCTATATATTATAGTTCAAATTTTGAAAAAATTAAGAATGTAATATATAATTTTAAAATTTAATAATTATTAAAAAAAAAACCTTGCATTTTATTACTTTTCTAAGATTATATATATAATAATCTCATATTTTTAAGTATTTTCTCAAATTTAAAAATTATGAAAATTTATTCTCTTACTAATAAAAATAAAAAAACAAAATAATAATTAAAAATATAGTATTATTTACAAAATTTATTTATTATTTATTTTAAATGGACAAATTTTGAAATTGGATCAATTTTTAATAAAACTATGTCATGTATATTAACAAAAGAATTGTGCCATAATCATAATTTTCTTTTAAGTGAATTGTGTTGTACTTTTTTTAGTGTGATATTGTGAAAGAGCAAATCTTGGTAATGAAATTGGATTAATTTTTAGAACAATAACTCAAAAGGAATTTCTTCCCATATATGTGTACACACACACACACACACACACACACACACATATATATCTATATATATATATATAGATATATATATCAAG
>JAWDEX010190335.1:0-12804 GCA_035221805.1 Trichilia hirta | reverse complement strand
TCTAGTTTATAAGAAAATATCAATATCAAAAGATTATTATTGGCCTCCGGCCATACACATATATAAGTCATAAATCACATATCATAAAATCATCAAGAAATCATAAAAATAATGATATCATCAAATATAAATCCAAACCAATAATCACAAATAAACCACAAATAAGGAGACCTCCTCCTGGTTTCCACCACCACAACAAAATCATTGCCCCACATATGATCTCAATTCATGTATTTATAGTATTTAATAAAATATAAGTTTTAATTTTAAAAAAATAATGAATACATAAAGTAAAAGTCCACTCACTCTTAGGGAGGGTATACACTCCCTAGTTCCCTTTACTTCTCGGTACTTCATGCAAGTTTCTCACTCCTGAATTGTCACCTAACACATATATCAAGACGTATTAATATACATTTCTAAACCTTGATTAAAACTCATATGTGTAAAATACATATTAACCTAGGTTTTTTAAAATCGGCTAATAAGCTAAATTGGATGAGACCTCGTTTATTTTCTAATTATCCATTAATTTTTACCAGAAATCCACATTATAGCCTAACTAGCGTATTTCTACTCGGTTTTGTGATTATGATAAGTGAACTCCACACACCTACCGAAATAGTAACTCAATTACTATTCATGCCCAAATAATTTTTCCAAATTTATATCTTAAGCTTTCTAACGACTTATCCGACTATACTATAACCTTAATAACGTATTATAATACTATTAAAAGAGATAATTTTAACAAAAAGTGTTACGGATAAACAGTAAATTCATAAATCCGAATGTTAATAAAAAATGAAAAATGCAGGATATAAACAGGTTAAAATCGATGCCTTTTATTTTGTGGTAGTGTCAGTTTGCTTTAATTTCGTTTAAAATTTAAAAAGTCTCAAATTAAAAGTCGAAATCCTAGCTCTTATTTTTATTTTTTACGTTTCTACTCTTAAATTAATACTCTCGAAAAATTTAAAATAAAGAATGTGAGTGATTGGTGGTGAAAAATTAAAATTTCAGCAAAGATGTAGATGATTTATAGAGAAGATAGAGAAAGAACGTGATGAAGAATGAAAGAAAAATGAAGAAGAAAAAAGCAAAAAGTAACGAGAGAGAGAGAAAAAGATTATTTTAAATCTTTTAAATTAAAATTTTCATTTAAACCCTCTCTAATTTAGAAAATATCATTGGGGTCCTTCATATTAGGTCCCAAAGAAGCCAAATAATAAGGAATCAAAATATCCTATTTTGAATATTAAATATTCTAGAACTAAAAATGTTCGAAATCTCTTACAACCCCACTCTGAACGCTCGATAAAGTTTGAGGCCTAAATAAACTACTATGAACTTGAGATCATAACTTAACAAAATAAAGTCTCAAGATCAAAATGTCTATCCCGTTATACTTTAAAAAATAAATACTTGAAAAAGTCAGAGACTTTAAAAGTTAGCATTCGAAAGATACTTGAAAAAGTCAGAACTAGGATAAAAGTCACCCCCACTCCGAATTTAAGACATAATTTTTAGGCTGAAAATACACCTACTACCCATTCACCAAAAATATAGTGGAACTGACATTTTCTTGAAAATTTGATCACACTCTATGTCAACAAGACTAATTCAACCTTATACCTTGATATTTTTAGAAAAATAATACTGATTAAGAGATTGATAAAGTACCAAATATGTCGTCTTTTTTCTTTAACCCTAGAGAGATAAGCACAAAAATGGTTCAAAAACCTATCTTTAAGAATTATTAATATTTACAGATAATTGAGCTAAGTCTATCTGAAAAAATTTTGAGATGTTATTCAAACAACTCGTAGTGTAAACTCTCTTCTTTTGTTCTATTAAGGGTCTAATAAGAGCCTGAAAAGTTTGGTTAAGATGTTCCATAATAAGGTAATTGACCTCAGAGATTGTCATCATCCTTTGATGTTAGAAGGACTAAGAAGAAGGTTTTCTGTGAAGAGAGGATGATATGTAATTATTAAGTGATCCATTACCACTTGTGAGGCTATCCGTAAGAAAATATTCGATAAGATAAAGATCAAAGATCAAGTAATGATGCAAAAATAAGAAGAGAGAATGACTTAACTAGTATAAAAAGATGAAACCTTCACTTAAAAGTCAAAATCAAGGAATAGAAAAAGCAAAAATCTCAAGAGAAAGGAGAGAAGGAGAGATAATAAACCATCTCAATATAACTAATGAGATAATATAGTAAGGAGACCTAATTCGAATGAGAGATTAAGAAGTCTAGTCTACCTACAAGGTAGAAAATTTACTTTTCTAAAGGTTTCTCTTTCACAAGTACTCTGATATGTGAAGAGTAATGACCTTTACTTGATATAATTCATTTTCACAAAGTTAAAAAGGGTGAAGCTCCTTAACAATCAATTCTATGAGTATCATGACACATATAGGCATAGCACTGACAACTGCTTTCATTTGAAAGAGCAAATTGAGCTTTTAATAAAGAAGCACTATCTTGATAACTTAAGGGCCTACATTAAAGAAGGGCAGCTACCTAATCCCTTAAGATAGAGGATAAGAGGTAGAGAACAATGGTGATATCAAGAGAACTGACGTTGATAAAAAATTTCAACCAATTTCAAAAAAATTATCTAAAGTGTTCTTTATTTGGTTTTATAAGTGACTTTTATATTATAAATGTTAGGGAGAAAAAAGGCAAAAAATCACCTTGATACTAATTATTTTTATCGACATAAATAAAGTTAGAGTGCATTACTACTATGATGACACTCTAGTCGTGACTTTGAGGGTTAATAACAAATTAGTAAATAAAATATCAATTGACATTGGCAGCTCTATAAATATCATTTTTAAGAATACATTAGATTTTTTGAGCATTAAAAATTTGAAGTTAGAAAGTTGAGAGTCAGCCCTACGCAGCTTTAAAGATTATTGTGTTTTTTCTTTGGGAATTATCTCATTACACATAACAAGAGGACATAAATTGCATTAGAAAATTATCATGATTAAGCTTTGGGTAATAGATCTATAGATGTCATACTCTATGATTTTAGGGCGAACCTTTCTCAAGAACACAAAGGCTGTGAAGAGTATACACTACTTAAAACTAAAATTTTAGGTCAACAATGAGACTGGCATTGTGTGAAAAAACAAAAAAGAGGCTCATTTCTTCTTTGTGACTTCTTTCAAGCCTATCCATTACTTTTACAAGTAGCTTCGGGACCAAGAGAATTCTCCCAAAGAAAATAAAACTCAAAACAGGTTAGAATGATCGAAAAGATGGGTAAGAAAATTGTTCAAGAATAAAATTTACTACAAAGCTTGCAAAAAAATTAGAGACTGTCATGATAAACAAGAAGAATCTTGTAAAAAACTATGCAAATTAGGACATAATTGGACAAAGTAAAGGCACAAAAGTTTAAAGATTGTTTCCACCGTAATAAGGATATTTTCACCTGGTCTCATGAGGAGATGCCCAAAATCAATCTAAAGATTATTTTGCATCGATTGTAGGTTAATTTGACATCAAAACTTGTAAGGCAAAAAGGCGTGCATTCAACTAAAAAGGAAAAGAAGTTACTCGAGTTAAGGTAGGTAAGCTATTAAAGGCTTATTTTATTAGAGAAGTGCAATATTTCAAATGGGTAGCCAATGCAATCATTGTAAAAATATTTCAAATGGGTAGCCAATGTGATCATGTAAAAAAATTGAATAAGAAGTAGAGAATGTACGTGAACTTTACCAACTTGAACAAAATCTGCCCTAAAGACAGCTTTTCTCTATCTTAGATAGGCTAACTGGTAGATTTAATAGTAGGACACCAGCTGTTAAGTTTTATAGATGTGTTTTTAGCTATAATCAAATTGCATGTAGGCACTAGATCAAAAAAATTGCCTTTGTAATAAATCAAGGGTTATACTGTTACAAGATAATGCGCTTTGGTCTAAAAAATACTGGAGCTATTTTTTAACAATTGGTAAACTGTGTATTTAAACCACTGATAGAGGTTTTTATAGAGGTATACATGAATGACATGATTATTGAGTTAATAAAGAAAGGTTACCATGTCAAATACTTAGAAAAACTTTCTCTTTCTTATAAGAATAATCGATGAAGCTTAATCTTAAAAAATGAGCCTTTCCAATTACTTCAAAAAAAATTTAGGGCTTTATTAAGGCAAACCCATAAAAGGTTAAGGCAATTTTGGATTTAAAGTTGCCCTAATTTCTTAAAGAATTATAAAGCCTAACAAAAGAAGTTGCAATCCTTCACAGGTTTATTTCTAGATTCATTGACAAATGCTTATTCAAGATAGTCAAGAAAGAAAAAAACATAAAGTGAACACCGAAATGTAAAACCTTGTGAAAATCTTGAGAAAATCTTAACTCTAGTGAGTCCACACGGGTGAGAAATCCTCTATCCTTATTTAACTAAAGTGAGCATGCCATTAGTGTCGTTCTTATGAAGTAAGATCCAAATAAGTTATAAAAATATATTTATTATATTAGTAAATCTTTTTTGAATGCAAAAATCAGGTATTCACTCTTGAAGAAGCTAAAGCTAGCTCTAATTGTTGTAGCTAAAAAATTGCACCCATATTTCTAAGCTTACCACATTATCGTTTTGACTAACTAACCTCTGAGACAAATATTACATAAGTCAAACCTTTCAGGAGGGTTAGTTAGATGGTTTAGTGAACTTAGTAAGTTTAACATTGACTTCAAGCCACTAAAAGACATCAAAAGACAAATATTGACTGATTGTATAGTTAAACACTCCATCTCAGAACCATTAGTGGTATAACAAGTCCATATAGCTAAAGCAAGTGAGGTTGGAACTCTTGAAGAACAAAGAGTTTAAAAAATCTTAATTAATAGGGCGTCAAATACACAAGGGAGTGAAATTGACATTATCTTTATAAGTCTTAAAGGTGAGGAAGTAAGGGGTGCCTCAAATTTAAATTTTTTGCAACTAATAATAAAGTGAAATATGTGGCCTTATTGGTAGGATTAAAAATGATCATTTTGGTTGACGTGGAGAACGTTAAAATAAAGGAAAACTCGTAACTAGTGATGAGTTAGATTAATGACCAATTATGAGTTAGCGAGGCTAACATTCAGAGCTACTTAACTTAGGTTCAAGGCCTTATAAGAAAGTTTTGCTATGTTAAGACATAAAATTTTAAGGGTCAAAATTTTTTAGGCTGACAGTTATTAACGCTTGCCTTTACCTATCATTAGAAAGCTCAAAATTCGTGTTCATAATAGTCTCAACAAAAAAAGCATTAAAAATGTCTAATCTCTGTGTTGAACATTCAAACTAAGTCGACTTGGATGGATCCTATTAAATAATACATCCAAGACAAAAAACTACTAAAAGAGAAAAATGAGCTAGAAAAATAAAAAATTAGTCTATCAGGTACTCGATAATAAATAGTGTTCTTTATCGATGTGGATTTAGGTAACCTTACCTTAGATGTCTTAGGAGGGAACAAATTAACCTAGTGTTGAAGGAGATACATAAGGGCATCAATGGTAATCATAATAGTATTTAAGCCCTAACCTATAAAATTTTGAGATAGGGATACTATTAACCCACCATCCTGTAGAATGCCACCTAAATAATTAAACAGTGTTAGGATTGTCAATTTCATGATAAAAACATCAATCAGCCACCAAAAAGGCTCACCTTTATGGCTAGCTCATAGCCATTTGCATAATAAGAGTTAGACCTCATAGGCCTATTGCCCATCAACTGTACTCAGATGAAATACACCACTGTGATAATTAATAATTTCACTAAATAGCCAAAAGTAGAGCCCCTGACTACGATAACTGAAAAAAAACTACTATTTTTATAAAAAATAATTTAGTCTATCATTTTGATATCTTAAAATTATTATCATTGATAATGGCAAACAATTTGATAATACTGACTTTAAAAGTTTTTGCACCGAATTAAACATTAATCTCTAATTTGCTTCGCCTACCTATCTCAAGGTAAATGGCAGATCAAGATGACTAACAAGACAATAAAAAAACTTTTGAAGAAAAAACTCGTCAACTATAAAGGGGTCTGGGTGGATGAATTGCTTTAAGTTTTATGGGCACTCAGAACAACTTTAAAAATAACCACTAATAAAACATCATTCTGGCATATGGTGCAAAGTGGTGACACCTGTTAAGATTAACACTCTCTTACATCGGGTAAAACATTTTAATAAGGAAACTAACAAGTAAATTATGTACTTAGAGCTAGATTTATTGAAAAAAAAAAGAGAATAAGTCTCTATAAGAGCCATTGCCTACTAATGAGGGGTTTCTCGATATTATAATAAAGGTATGTCCTTGAGAATTTTGCATCGGAGATTTAGTACTCAAATAAACCAGTTTTAATGCAAGGGTGCTTGGGAAAAAAGCGTCAAAGCTGAATTGAAAAGGACTATATGATATCATCAATATTCAAAGGCCTAGTTTTTGCAAACTATAAGACTTGAATGAAAGAAAAATAAAAAATGCTTAGGTTTTATTATTCATAAGGTTTGCCCTTAAAAAAATTTGTATGTCTCAACTATGATAACATTAATAAAAGAACAAAATTTTGATTTAATTTTTCTTGATATTTATATTTATTACACAATCAAATTCTAATGAGATAATACACTCTTGTCACTTTCCTTGACTATGCCAAAAATTCATTTTTAGCATTTGTCATTGGAGCCATCTTTGTAATGTAAATATCAAGCTCAAAAGGGCTTTTTATAAAAGATGAGCCCTAATAATATCGACAGCATGAGTTCTAATTCTGAGGATTGAGCTACAGAAATCAGATAAGCAGTGACTAAGATCTATGGACCTTGTAGCTTAGGGTGCCTTATAGAGAGAAAGCATATAGATCATGCTATTTTACGGGCCTCGTGATCGAAAATAAATTTCTAGCATCGAGCTTAAAATGCGGGCATATAAGAAATTCTTGATGCACACTTGACCAACCTACCTCAGTAAAATGCTGGAGGCAGAGATTTATCATTTAGCAATAATGGGACACTAAACATCTAGCTATTTGTGTAAAATTTTAAGATGATCAAGTCATCTATTCAAAAATAATCGCGAATGAAATTATTACTTATTGATTTTAATAGTGCGCACATTTAATGCACATATTTAGTTTATAAGATTTATCTTGAATTCATTTGGTCTAAATTATTTCAGCTCCTGTTACTATACTAGGCCAATTATTTTTTGTTATTTCTAATTTAAATATATCATTTGATTATCATGAGTTAGTTTTACAAAATTAGGAATTAATTCCTAAGTTGGTCATTAACACCAATATAATTGAGCACATACAGATAAAATAGAGTATAAGCGCAAGAGATAAATACCAAAATAAAAATTCTTTTATTCACTGAGGTCATAATTATAATTTATAGATGTAAAAAGAGAAAGAATAAAGAATGGTAAATGAAAATTAATTATCTCGAGACATCATCTCTTATAATTGCCACCTTAAAGCTCTCTTGTGTCTTGGTCTATGTATGAACTAGTAACCTGGCCTCTGTGATCTCTCTAGAAATACCAAAAGAAGGGAAAAAAATTAGCAGAAGGAATCTAGGCCAACTTAGGATATGATTCAGTTAAAAGGAAAAGGGAAGAGTATGCCAAGACGAGAAGATCTCTAAAGCCACCTAGCTAGGGTATCGAGATGGCCAAATTTTTACCCCTATTCTAGAAGCTTCAATGTCTATGATGTTATCTCCTCAGTTGGCTTCTTAATGCCTAACTCTATAAAAAATCAATTAAAGTTCACCTTTGAAAGATGTTTTTCCACCAAAGTGTTGACGTTCTTGAGTGTAAAAAGCACACCCCTTTTATACTTATATTAGACTTAGTCGTTAGCTAACCAATGATTCGCCTCTAATTTATAGACCTTAGCCTTAAACCTCGATAATTCCTACCCTCAAGTTGATGCTTCAGCTTTCAACCTTTTTACTTTGTTGCAAAGCCTTTTGATTGTGTTATCTCAGCTAGTCAAGAGGTTTGCAAAGATTTCACTATTTTTTTTGCCTTACCAAGTCATCTCTATAGCCCCAAACCTCTTGTTTTAAGGTCAAAGTAGTAGACTCAGTAACTACCACCATTTTTTTTATTTGGCCTTTGCTTATTCTTATTGGATTACCCTCCCCCCCAACTCTTGGATTATTAACTCTTTGATTTAAAGGTGAGAGCCAGTGCCAAGTCATTAGCCTGCTCCCCCACTAACTCGAACCCTTGATCTCTATCAATCTCAAGTCAGTAAGTAACCACATGTGTGTTATTATTAGGATTAGATCCTTGTTATAACACCCTTGTTAGGATTAGACATCTGTGTAGATAAATTTTCTCCGTTTGTTTAATTTTAACTAAATTAGGGCTCACAAATGTTAAAATCTTAAATACAACTTCTACTCGAATTTCGATCAATACACTCTGAACGTGTTATTATGAAACTCGTTCATGTAATATTATGTACTTTAATTAAAGACTTTGATTTTAGATATTTACTAACACCTAATTGAGGACTCGAAATTAAATTGAGTCAACAGTACCGCAATTTTTATATCGAGCCAACAGATTTCATCTTAATTGTTTGTCACTCTTTTAATATAAATAACATATAGCCAAATTAGCTTATTGTATAAGATGTGATTAATCTTGTATTGATACACTATATAAACTATATGTATATATACTGAATTATAATAAGGACATCTCAGGTCTAAGGAATAATTCCACACTAGTAAAATCATATGATAAATTATTGACCTCATACAACTATGTAGTTTGTCATAATCTTAATCACGTTCAAATAATAGTTCTCTAATTATTAATCTATACTAATATCCTGATGTCATGATAATCATACTACTCACATTATTATTATCTCATGATAGTTATTGAAAATATCTAGTGTACTTACTATGCAATATCGGTGCTCAATCGATACAACTTATATAAGAAATAATTTAGATAATTGAATTATCTATGCATTTTTATGTGTACTTTTCATTATGCATAATAAAAGGAAGCAGCATACACATAAAAAATTAAGACACTTTCTTTGTTAACAATAATGTATAGTACACATTAATACAGTAATTCAATACAATAATAACTAAAATTGACAATACAAATAAGTTTAAGGTATATATTATCAACATAGAACTCATCTCTTATAGACATTAAAATTAAGGTCAATTTTTATAAAAATAAACGATAGCACAATAGTCAAACAAACCCTAAGACGGGTGATGTTTTGATCTCGAAGATGCTCAAAGTGGCTCTAAGACACTCGAATCTATCCATGATTAGCCCTTATTCTCTTGCATGATAAGCAAGTTTATTTTACACTGTAGGTTTTACCAACATTAGTCTACTCCGAACAGTTAATCCTATCAAAGTTGAAGGTGTTTTCCCAAAATTACCTATTATCACAGTTAAGAATGACAAATAAAATATAAAAGAACAAAAAAAAAAAAGAAAATTCATTGATGATAAAGTAAGGATAAAACTAAGGAGAAGTTGCTGAAGATTTGCCAAGTGAAGTTATGAGCTCAGGATTCTTTAAAGTGAAGTTTTTACTAAACTTGAAGTAAAAGCAAAGCCTAAGTAAGAGGGTAGAGGGGATATTTATAGTAGTTTTATAGGACAGTAAAATGGCATAATACACCTTGAAGGTCAAAAACCAAAGGACCAGATTGTCCCATAATAACCAAAAATGATGAACCATTTAAAAATAATGCACAGGTATAAATGAAGCTATCCCTAGAGTAACATATGGTAACGTAATAAAAACCAAAAAAATACTAATAAATGATCACGTCTTTTCAAAAATAATAATCCCTGAAGTAACATATTTAGAGTTAGTATATCTAGCAGTATTTTAAATTTTTAAGAAAAATTTAAATCATTCTTGGGGCACGAAAACTCTTGCTATTAGTAGAAAGGTAAAAGTGGTAAGACAAGCAAATATTACTATTTTTTCATAACAATGAAATCTTAAGGGGATTCTATTGAAGGAATTTCATAAAACTATTTTTCGGACTCTAGTTTTAAAGGCCCCAAAAGTCACCCCTTATGATATAATTATCATATCATTTACATTAATATCGTTTTATGACATTTACCGAAAATATTCAGTATACTTACATTGCGATATCAATGCCCAGTCAATATTGCATCTGTAAAAAATAATTTAAATAATTTAATTATCTTAGATGATTCATATGTATATTTTATCATTAGTATGATTAGATAGAGAAATAACATACACACATAAATTGAAATAAATTTTTTATTAATTAAAATATATACAATATATATTAAAATAGTAATACAATACAATATGTTCAAAATTGATAACACGAATAATTTTAGGGCATACAATACCAACAAACTTTCACTTGCACTAAAACTATTCACTGTCATATTTTATAACCATTTTCTTAAGATACTGATCCAATTGTTTTGATGTCATTGCTTTAGTAAGAGAATTAGCAATATTATTTGTTAACGATATATTTTTAATTAAAATTTCTCCAACACCAACAAATTCTCTCAAAATGTGGTATTTATGTTAAATATGCTTTGACTTCTGGTATACTCTTGATTCTTTAATTTATGCTATTATACCTGTATTATTATATAATATGCTTATCAAATAAGTCATGCTAGGAATAACACCTAGTTTATATATGAATTTTTGTATTTAAACTGCTTTTTTAACTGTTTTTAAAGTAGCAATATATTCACTTTCTACAGTAGAGTTAGTTGTAGTTATCTATTTGAAACTTTTTTAACTAACAACATCTTTATTACACAAAAAAATAAAATTAGATATAGATTTATGATCATCTATATCTGATTAAAAATTAGAATCTGATTACCCATGAATACTCAATTTTTGAGATTCATAACTTAAAATTAATTTCTTAGTCCTTTTTAAATATTTAAGAATTATTTTAATTACTGACCATTGTTTCTTTCTAGAATTTGCTTGATATTTGCTAGTAACACTTATTACATAAGGTATATCAGGTTTTGCACACAGTATAGCATACACCAAACTACTAATAGCTGATATATATAAAACGCTACACATCTGTTACCACTTTTTATCGGTATTTATACTTATATCTTTTAAAAAATGAAGATCTTGATTGAAAGACAGATTTTTTCTTTTAGAATTATCTATACTAAACCTTTCAGCATCTTTTTGATGCATAATTTTTGAGATAATTTAATTATCCTTTTCAATCTATTTCTATAGATATAAATCCTAAAAATATAAGTTGTATCACTCATATCTTTTATGAAAAATGTTCTTAATAACTAGAATTTGACTTCTATCATTATACATATGTTATTTTTTATTAATAGTATGTCATCTACATACAGTATTAGAAATATAATTGCATGATCTTAAACCTATTTTATATACAAGGTTCATCTAGATTCTTGATAAAAGCTAAATAATTTGGTTGTCTCATCAAATCTGATGTTCCAACTCCTTGAAACTTACTTCAATCTATAAATAAATTGATACTACTTATATACTTTATTTGATTTAGCAGATGATACAAAATTAACAGACTATTTTATAAATAGATTTTCTTTAATATAATTATTGAGAAATATTGTCTTGACATCTATCTGCTAAATTTTATAATCGTAGTATACCATTATAGATAGTATTATTTTAATGGATTTTATTATAACCACTAGCAAAAAAGTCTCCTCATAATTTAACCCTTATTTTTTAGTCTTATAGATCTTAACCTATTTTTTCTTATCAATTTTTTTAAAGATCTATTTATTTTTAATAGAAATTATTCCTTCTAAAGGATTAAAAAATGTCTAGATTTAATTTATATGCATGAAATCTATTTTGAATTTTAGTGCTTCTGGCCATTTTTTTAAATCATTATCCAAGATTGCCTCTTTATAGATTCTTGAATTATCTCTATAATCTGTTGCTCTTACTAAATAAAATTTAAAATCTTACTCATTGACAAATTCATCTCTTGGAGATTATAAGAATCTTAGAAGATTTTTGAGTTAAAATTAGATTAATTAGAATAAAAGTCTACTGATTGAATATACCAATATCAGATTGGTCGAATTGATATTTAAAATATTCTTTTTTAATTCAATTTCTCTACCCATACCTCCTTCTTTTAGAAACTCTTTCTCTAAGAAATGTGTATTTGTACTGATCAAACTCTTTGATCGAATAAAAAGTAAAATTAACACCCTAAACTATCTTTATAATATCTCATAAACTGACCCATTTTTAATTTAAAATCAAGTTTCTCAGATTTGATTCACTTGATATATGCAGAATAATCTCAGATTCTTATATCTTATATGGATTTTTTAGACTGATTTGAAAGAAACTTTATTAAATATGTGTATAGTAGATTATAAAGTATATCCTCAAAAATATAATGGTAAGTCTATAAAATCGACCATTGTGTCAGTATTGTATACTCTAAAATTATTCGTGTTGTCGATTTTAGATATATTGTATTGAGTTACTGTAATAATATGTATTATATATATATATATATTATTAATAAAAAAATTACTTTAATTCATGTGTATATGTTGCTTTTTCTATCTAATCATATTAATGATAAAATATGCACATAAAATGTCCAAGATAAAGTGTTCCCTATTGATTCACATTGGAATTGTTATACCCAAGTATAGGTAGTCTTGTTATAGTATAGTCCGGTGAGTCCAAGTGTCGTATCCACAGGGAGTG